>PVIJ01002520.1:144300-158754 GCA_004024925.1 Scalopus aquaticus | reverse complement strand
ACCACCACCACCACCACCACACCTCTGGCCTATGCCCCAGCTCTTGCATGCATAAATAAATAAAAATAAATCTTAAAAAAAAAATTCTCAGGAAGACAGGAGAGGGGCAATGACGTAGACAAGGCCACCACCTGGCTGTGGCTGCGAATGTGGCTGGGCTTGAAGCTGGTCTCTCAGGGGACTGGACTCTGGTACAAACCCTCTGCTGCTCCGCCTCCCTTTCTTGCTCCCTTCTGCCCCTACGGCCATATCTTGCCTGCTCCAAATAACTCTGATAGGGGCGGGCTGGATTTGTGGGCAGGGATGTCCTGGGCCCTTTGCTTTGTGAAACAGGAGTGGGGGGACACAGGTCCCCCAGCCAGGCCTGGAGGGTATGTGTCGTGTGCTCACGTGGGGACTGTCACTGTTACATATTTCTGAACCAAAAAGTTTGATTAAAAGAATCTTCCATATCCTGCAAGAAGTCAGGGGGAAGAGGGGTGGCTGGACTAGATGTGTAATACCAGGAGTGAGGGTGCCCAGTGGCTAGATTCAGTGAAAGAGAGGGCAGCCAGGGCGGGAGATTCTGAAAGTGGGGGGCTTATCAAGGCTGCCTGGAGACGAGGAAGGGGCAGACTTGGAATGCGCAGGCTGAGAGCTGTACCACTGGGAATTTTACTCATTTTTAAAAGACGCAGACGCCGGCGCTAAGCCCCTGACTGCAAGGCTGAAGGCAGCCGAGAGCCAGGATTCGAATTCAAGCCAGCGGGGCCTGCGCGACACTGGGAGGGGCCACGCCTCCCCGAAGCCCACCTCTAGCCCACAGTCCTCCTCCCACGCAGCCTGGGGGCCCCTGGCCCCCACCTCTGGCTTTCATCGCTCACAGGCTCAGTCGCCGGCCCTCTAATTAGATTCCCTGGAAATAAGAGTGCATTGTACAGTTCTGCTAAAGGCAAACTGATTTTACAATTTCTTTTCTTTCCTCCTCTTTAATAACTCGCAATGTCTCAAGGAGGTTTTACTTAGGGCTGCATGCTGGAAAACGATGCTGTCTCTTAGGCACTCATTTTTCTCTGGAGGAAAATTGAAAACCAGATTTCTCCTCCATCCCAGGCCCCTTCTCTTTGCCTACCTTGTGCCCAGAATATTCTAGTCCTTGGCCCTTCTTTACCTCGAAAGCAAGGCCCCCTGCCTTCCTGCCCCACAGCTTGGAAAGCCTGGCGGCCCCCACGGGTCTGGCACAGGGAGGCTCTTTCAAAAGTTTAGCGAGCAGGCAGGAGGGGGGGCCCCGCGGGCCCACTCGCAGATGCATTTGCCTCCAGAGGACTGGACCGGCTCCAGCACTTTTGAGGTGGGAGTTGGGTGAGTGCGGAGCCTTTATTGGTCCCATCGGGTTCCCGTTAAGTGTCAGGGAGTAAATTACAAACAAATGGATCCCATTTCCATTTCTGAAGGCATCTCCAGCCCTGCCTGCGCCCTCTGCATTTGCGGGTACATCCCCTTAAGTGGTGCCTGATGGGACCAGGAGCCAGGTGGATGGTGTCGCAAGGGCGCAACCCGCAGTCCCCGCCGGCCTGCTGGCACCCGCTCTTCGGGCCCTGGAGCCAGACCAGAGATGACTTGTGACGGATGGGCAGAGGGACAGACGGACCCCGGGGAAGTGCGGATCTGGGCTCCGGGTCCACAGGTTTCCTGAATTAGGGTCTGAGAACTCTGGCCCCAGGGAAATGGGAGGGTGGAAGAGGGCTGTGTGTGGAGAATAAGGCCTGGGCGGGCTGGGCGGAGGGTGTGGCTGGTGGGACCCTGGCCCTGGGCTGGGTCGCAGGGGCCCAACAGGTCCTGGGCCTGGGCACTCAGGACTGAAGAACGAAATGTCTCTGGCACCCTGAGCAGGGCCACCAAAAGAAAAAAAAAGCCCTCCCACCTGCGCCCCCAGCCCCTCCTGCTTCCACCAGAGGGTTGGAAACAGGAGGCTCGGCTGCACCATAATATTGATTTTATAGTGCGCTAATACTGATTTTATAACAACGGGACTGTCTGCCAGAACCTGGGCCCAGAACTTACTATCTCCCTTATTCCTTGCATCCCCACTTTATAGCCGGGCTCTGGGTCACAGAGAAGCCCGCCCCAGGCATCCTAGCACAGGCAGGGCACCGTGGACGCCCTCCTTGGGCTGTCTGCAGCAGTGTGGCCACTGCTGTCCTTCCACTTACAGATAGGAAAACAGGGCTGCATGAGGCAGAGTGCCACTCGAACCCAGTGCCCGGGCAGCCTCCAGCCTCCTAGTTTAGGGCGGCTGCCCAAGTAAACATGAACTTGATGTCTAATTTTCAGACCTCCTTTCTGGGTCAAAACAGTGGGTTCAAGCTGGGAGCAACCTGAGATAACTTAGTGCCTACTCTTTGTCTTGCAGATGAGAGAAGAAGCCCAGAGAGGGTATGCAACTTGCCTGAGGTCACACAGCAGGTCAGTGAAAAAGCAGGACTAGTGTCAGGCCCCCTTAGCCAATGTCCCAGAGTGGGGTCCACTGAGGGGGGTGCCAACATGGCCACTGTTTTAGCTAAGCCCTGGAGCCACTGACTTAGGATATAAGCTCTGGAATTCTAAGGATGCCCTGGGCTCCTCCAGCCCCTCCCCTGCCAGCCTGGAAGCAATGCCCTGGCTGCCAACCCCAGTCTGCAGTGTTATGTACATGGGAAAGGAGACGTGGGAGATGAGCCAGGCTCGGGACGCAGAAGCATCGCTCCTCTGTCACCCACGGACTAGACGCTGCCAGCCGGATATGGCTTTGGGGACAGAGCACTGGGGGCTGACTGCTGGGTGACCATGGCTGGTCACTTAGCGTCTCCGAGCCCCAGCACTGAGGAGGCAGGAAGGTGTTCAGGCTTCGCCCCCATCCCTCCCAAGGGCCCCCGAAGAAAACCGACACAGGCACTTGCCACCTCCTCGTGGGCCCTGACATGTCGCAAAAAGAAACTTGAGGAAGACGGGCCCGGCCTGGGAAGGGACTCGGCTCCGGCTGAGTCACTGTTTGCTGAAGGTTACCTAAGATGTATCCAAACAAGACCCAGCCAGGGTCCTCCTGCAGGGCCTCCGGGCACACCTGCCCGCCCCAAACCAGCACAAAGGCAGCCCCCCTTCCAGGGAAAGACGTGCCAATCCAGGAACCCTCCAGGTCAGAGAGAAGCACATGCAAATGTATGCAAAATGCCTGGCACCGAGTGGGACCCTGAATGGGGGCCATTATTAGTGTAGCAAGCATTTAATGAGCACCTACTAAGTACCAGGTGCTTTCTCACAAGGGCTCTCTTCGAATCTGCCTGACAGCTCCTGAGATGCTTCTGAGGGCCCCTGTTTGTTGCAGGTGAGGGCTCTGAAGTTGTAGGGTGGGGCTCAGACTTCCCTGCGCCCCTGAACATCTACAGCTCTGACTCTGGGCCAGGGCGTCTCAAACTGGGCTGTTCATTAGAACCCCCGGGGAGCTTTGGAAAGACGTGCCCACCATTCTGATGTGTTGCGTGCATGGGGTGCAGCCCTGGGGCTTTGAAAAGCTCCTCCCGTGGGAATCTCACAGCAGGTGGGGCTGAGAACCACTGTTCCGGGGCTTCTGAGTTTTGCTCGGAATTTCCCATCTCCTGTTCGGCAGCACGGTGAAAGGCCGGTGCGGGAGGAGGAGTCCTGCGCATTTCAGGGAGAAGCAGAGAGTGGAAGCCAGGTGGGGCCATGTGTCCCACTGGCCTTGGTCGGGGGAAGAGAAGAGCAAAAGCTGGACTCCTCCCAAGCCTCGGCTGGCGGGGCTGACTCGGCACAGCTGAAGCTGCAGGAGGCAGGCGCTCCTGGGGCTGGGCTGCCGAGGCATCTACTTGCATTCTCAGAGCAAACTCAGAGCACCTGCTGCATTCTCAGAGCAAACTCTGCCCTCAGCTCTCTCCCTCCTTACCCACCCGACCTCACCTAGGTGTGCATTTCCTCAAACCTAATCCCAGTCCTGCCTCCTCCAGAACCCAACTTCTGGGTCTGTCTCCTTGTGTCCCGGAGTCAGGGGAGGACCTGGCTGCCTGGGGGAAGCCTCCCTTGACCAGGCCACTGCAAATTCTGGGGTGTGTGCAGACTAAAGCATCCTCCCTTCTCCTGCAGCTCCCTGAAGGGTGCAAACAAAGCCCAGTCACAGAGCACACTCCCCACCCCTTCCTTTCTGTAGGGTTTTGCACGGGACCAGGAATCTCAGCGTGGGTGTTGGGATTCTCTCCACCTTACAGATGGGAACAGCGACAGAGCTGCTCACCACAGCCCACAGAGGTCAGAACGCGAACCAGCCCCCCCTACGCACACACACCAGCTGCCAGACCAGGGCAAGCAGTCAAGGCCTGACATCTTTGATCCTGCCGCAGGAGTGCATGAAGTCGGACCAAAGGGAGAACTGGTCCTGAGCCCTAGAACAGCTGCTCTGGGAAGCTGTAGAATGTCGCAGGGCCTTTCTCAAGGACCCCAAAGGCCCCGGCCCCTTAAGACTACCGCTGGAGTGAAGCTCCCAGATGCCCCCACCACTAAGCAGTCTGGATTTTTCCCCAGGTGAGTCGGAGGGGAAATTCAATCCTGTTTCCTTTTCTCTCAACTTGCCAAAAGCTTGTTTGCTCTGAGAGGCCCGTGAGGCTTTGGCTTCCCCGGTTTCAAATAATTGACTTTCAAAGTCTGTCTTCAGGTGGAACGCAGCCACGCACCACCTGGGTGAAGGGTTGAACCCCAAGGTCTCTGCCAGGGAGTGAGGAGGGAGGTGTCTCAGTTCCGCGATTGGCCCTACCAACACCTCCCCCACCCCAAAGCCTCTCCTGCAGTCACTGGCTGGCATGGAGTTTGCTCAGATCCGGGCTGAGACAGGTCAGGCGTGCTGCAGGCCCCCTTGTGCCCCTGAGGTGTCACTGGGCAGCTACTAAAGAGAATGCGGTGCTTGCAGGTGTATTCACCTGTGCCATTAGCTCTTCTGGGGCTTCAGGCAGAGAGCATGCCACCCCAGCCACAACTCCTTCAGAGTGTCCGTGAGGCCCCCACCGACCAGAGCACCCAGGGTGTCCCCTAAGCTGCAGCCAGCCACTGTGTGTGCAGGGGGACAGACCCCATGTGCAGAGCTGGTCCTCGGCCCTCACTGCAGTGTTGGGGGTTTTCCCCCCTAATGAGAAGGTTGCTTTGAAACAGGAGTTGAACTGGTACAGTGTCTGGGGGAAGGAGGTAAAATGCCCAGTGCCTTCCTTCCTTCCACAGGAAGCATCACCACTTCTGTAGCAGCAATGCCCGCAGAGCCTGCCCATGCCCGTCTGTCTAGTGCTCATTTCCCGGGGGCCCCCCTGGGGTTGGCCAGAGACCTTCGAGGGACAGGTGCCACTGGCATGCTGTCAAGGACCCTGGGTGGCGGGTTGTGCCAATCCCCATCCCCCTCAGTCTTCTGGATAACAAAAACCATAAGCTGTCACATTTATTGAGCACTTACTGTGTGCATGCGTGACTTCACCCAGCCTGCGCCCCGTGATCAGTCACGGAAACTTGCTGCCCATGAAGAGACAGAGGCCCAGCGAATAAGGTCATTTCCCAAGGACACGGGGCAGTTGGGACTGGAGTTTGCGTCCAGCTGGCTCTGGAGCCTGGGCTTAACCATCACCCTTTACTGCCAGGGTTAGGGTTATTGGAAGCAAAGGGTGGCGCCTCACCTGAGCCTGGTCAAGGCTGGCATATCCCCTGGGAAAGACGCCTTCAGCCCATTCCCCCTCAGGATCTGGGTTCCACCCATCGTATGTCTAGAGGGATGGCGTATGTGTCTAGGGAACAGGTTCAGAATGGGGGCTCCTGGCTTCACCCCTTCTCTGAGCCTCATCTTGCTCATCTGTAAAGTGGGGGTGGAGGACTAGGTGGTCCACAACTCTCCTCACCCCAACCCGGTCTCACACTCCACTTACTGTGAGACTCAGAGCTACAGATGCCACTCTTTGAGTCTCAGATTCCCCAGATGTAAGAAGGGTGCCAGGACGCCGTCACAGGGGGCTGTGGGGAGCACCTTCATGGAAGCTCATCGTAAACTGTGAAGTGCGTACCCGGGGAGAAGACCGTGCTCACTGGAGCAAAGGGACTTCAGCCAGAGGCCTCACCTCCTCCGGGGAGCAGCCCCTCTCCTCCCTCCTCCACCCAGGGCTTTGTCCTCCCTTTCCAGGTCACCAGCTCCCCATTTGTTATGCCTCCTGGCCTCCTCCGGGTTTGGAACAGTCGGAAAGGAAAATCCCAGATGTGGCTGTGGGCTGTGTGGGGGCCAGGAGAGAGGAAGGAGATCATCTTTCCAGCAAGATGGAATCTGTCCTGGCCCTGCCACTAATTAGCTGTGTGACCTTGGGCAAGTCACTTAACCTTTCTGGGGCCTCTGCCCCTCCATCTGTGAAAGTGAGAGGGTCAGACCAGAGGCTTCCAGAAGCGTCACCGGAGGAGGTGGGCGAAGCTGTTCTCAGCTCCAAATCTCAGCCTCTGGACAATGACCCAGGCGCTGTGCCTGGCCAGCTCACTGTCAGTGAGGTTTTACTGAGGCAACATTGGTTTACAAACCTGTATGTAATTTAGGGGAATAGTTTCACACGTCTCCCACCACCAAAGCCGTGATCGTCTATCATAGACTACTGGCCCTTTCCCCACCTTCCACCCCCAGCAGCCTCGATTCGGGAGCTATTGTGCCTTTCAAGGCCCTGGACTGGGAACTGCCACCCAGGGCCCCATGCTCTTTTTTTTAAATTTATTTATTTATGCACACAAGAGCTGGGGTGTAGGCCAGAAGTGTGGGGGAGCGTGAGAGGATTCACCAGAGACAGTGGGGAGCAGAACAGGAGGCTCTACTGAAATGCACTCCTGAGGGGAGCAGCGGGGAGACAGGAGAGGTCTGCTGCGCCGTGTGAGAAGCTCCCTGGCTGGGGATCAAACTCCTGCTGCGGTAGCTGCGGACAGCTTCATAGCGCTGGGACTTAACCCGTTGCGCCACCAGGGAGGCCCAAGACCCCATGTTCTTAAAGCCAGTGGGGTGAGTTGACCAAGTTCCTCCCCCTCTCAGGACAGGGAAGAAGGGAAGACCCACGTGGGAGCCATCGGGGCTGGGCTGGAAGCAGCTGACCTCACCTTAAGGCTGTGGCCAGGTCAGCAGGTGGCTGGGAGAAGGTCCGATTGTTATGTCAGCACGTTAATTCTCACCTGCAGCCCTCAGTAACCAACGCCACCCACACAGCCCCTGCTTGTGAGGCATCGGGGGTGCTGCCTCCCAACAGCACCCTGGAAAGTGTTCACCGACCAGGGTGTAGAACAGCACTTGTCACGCTTCTGGCGGAAGTCACACGGAGGACGTGCGCTTTCGCTGCATGGGACTTCCAGGGGGTTGGATTTCCAGTGCTCGCAATATTCAGCTCTGGGGTGACAACCTTTTTGCTTGGTACATTTTTCTAGGGTTTGACATTTTCCCCCCACAATAAATGCAGCATCTTTTATAATAAAGCATCTTTTATAATAAAGATGAAATGTTTCGGGTGTTAGGAACCATCTTCCTTTTTCCTAATTCCAGGCAGACTTCTGACCCGAGGCTGCCGCTCTCCCATACGGCAAGGGAGTGAGGAATGAATGAATGAATGAATGAATGAACTGGAGAAGGAGCCAAGGAGTCACTACACACCCACGACTTCACACAGGTGACCTCACGCTATCACACCTCTGACAGCGCACGCCCGGAGGTGACTGGGGCAGAGGTCAGCGTCTTTAGGTCCATTTTGAAGACAAATCATAGAAGCCAGGGGAAGAGTGACGTGCCCAGGGTCCCACCACGTCATTCACTTCACGTTTCAGGAAGCCAAGCTCCCCTGCCCTGGGCTTCCTCCCCGACAGCCAGCATTTCAGGGAAGAGGAGCTGCTTGGCTGGTTCCTGAGCGCCCCCCTGCCCATGCTGAAGTGCCATCCCCTGTTGTCCAGCCCTCCAGAGTGGAGCTCCGAGGACATCAGTACAGGCTGTGTCCAACCAGGGACCAAAAAATAAGTCCGTCCACTCTCTGAGCTCCAGGCGGTGGACTTCCACCCCTCCTTGCAAACAGTCTTTGACTTCAAAACAGGCTGGAGTGTAAAACCAATAAAGCTTCCTGTGCCTATAAACAAACAGGCAGCCGCTTCTCCTCCCCCTTCCCCGAGCCCTCTGCCCACCCCCTGCCCCTGAAAGGCGTGGACAGAGGGCAGGGCTGCTGGCCATTGTCCCTGGTAATTAATTGCGGTAATAAGGAGCTACACTAAGCTTCAAAGGCCAGGCCCAGCCGCAGGAGCCAGAGTCTCGGCTCCTGTGTGCAGCCAGAAGCCAGCACGGGCTCCAAGCCCACTCTGGCACCAGCACCCCCACTCTGAGGACCTACTGAGTGCAGGGTGCAAGGGACATCGATTCCCAACACTGTAAGTTGGGAGCTGTTCACCCAGCTTTATAGGTGAGAAGGCAGAGTCAGAAAGATCCTCTCACCTGGGGTTGGGGGAGAGAAAGTGCTAGAGAAAGAGCAGAGAACCAGCCTTGCATGTGGTCTGGACCCTGGAAGCAGGGCTGGGACAGGCCGTGGCCTTTCTCTCAGTCTGTGCTTTCCTACCAAGAAGAAGGGAGAGACTTGGGGTCTAATCCACATTGGACACACCACGGCAGGTCTGGGGTAGGCAATGGTGAGTGAGAGCAGAAATGAGAAAGTTTCCAGAAAGATGCACGGGGAGTATGAATTTGAAATATGAATGGGTGTCTCCCCCACCATAACGGGGGCCCTGAGGCCAGGGACACATCCATGCTGTCCTCTGCTCCAGCGGCGCCCAGCGGTTGGTGCAGTCGGTTGATCGGTTGATGGGCTGGCTCGTTGCCCTGCACCCCTCCCGCCAGCACCACCAGGTCCCTCAGCGACCCTCCCCGCTCATGCCAGTTGCCTTCACCCACCTCATCTGGCCAATCCTTTCCAAAAGCCCCTGAAGACAGTTCATTTTACAGGTGAGGAAACTGAGGCTTCGAGAAACGGAATACCTTCTTCTTCTGCCTACGTCTTCCCCCCCAACTCTTTGTATTTGGACCTCCTGATCACCCTCCAACCGCACCCCAACCCCATCCCTCCACCCTCTCCCACGGAATCCCAGACCCCCTGCCTCCTGCCCACCAGCTAGCAGCCCCATCTCTGCATTCCCTTCTGTTTTTTCGCTCAGGATTCCTGAGCCCAAGGAGTCAGGCTTGTTTATAGCCCTAGGTCCCAGCTCAGGTCAGCGCTCCAGGGCTAGTGGGAGCTTTTGAACGTGCTAAATACAGGTTACAGGGGTCAGGGGTCATAGCCCTTCCTTGGGGGATGCTCTACTTGAATCATCCATGAAATAGCAACTCTTATCTTGAGGGGAAGGAGGAGAGGCCGATTTCTTAAATTATGATGAACTGGAGCCACCTCCTGTGCCTGCCCCCCCAATCCCCTCCCCCTAGGTCTCTGGATAGATTGGGCATCTGGGTTTCCCGTTTACTTTCCTCCTAATTCCATCCCCAGTCAGAAAAAAAGGAGGGGAGTCTAGGAGCCAGGCAGAACAGAAACCAAGGGAGCAGTTTCCATTGCTTTGTTCTTAACAGACTTTGTGTCTAGCCCCTCTGTTTCATAGGTGGGGTGATGACTCCATGGCAACCCCCAGGGTCCATGACTGGGCTCTGGTTGATCTCATGCAGAGGGTTAAGCGCCTTCCACCAAATCTCCAAATCAGAATCAGTGACCCCTCTCCCAACAGAACTTCATCCTGGCAGGGGGCGAGGGGAGAGCCCAGGGCTCTCACCCAACATGGCCACCCAGCATAAAGTGCAGGTGCCCAAGTGTCTTCTCCAAGGGAACGTTTGGCAGGCTCAGAGCCCAGCAGGCTTCTAGAGTCCCTCTGCAGCCACCCCTCTTCCCCTCCCAGCCTATTACCCCAGGTGATATACCTGGACCTCAGGGGCCCAGGGGCTCCGCACCCTAGCAGGCAGAGTGACAGCACCACTGTTCACCTCAGAGTGAGGGGTTTTCGGGGATGCAGGGCTCTCAGCACTAAAACCAGGACAGTCCCAGGCAAACCCTCACCGGGGAGGGAAGCCAGGATTCAGAGGCAAGAGTGATGCTCCCTCAACCTGCTACCTGCCTGCGCCTCTCCCGGCCTTTCCTTCTCTATCTCTTTCTCCAGGGGATAAACCGCCAGGGTGTACAAACACCCCTCCTGGCACTGCTAAGAAGGAAGCAGTTCAGAAGGTCTGATTCTCTGACCCAGGATCAGTTGGGGTGCTCCCTTTTCAGGCCCTCTAGACACCCAAATTAAGAAAGGTGTAGAGTGGGGAGAGAGGGAGGAAGAGAAGGGATGCTGAGGGGTAGGAGGGACCCTCAGAGACCTAGTTGCTCCTGTCCACTCCCACCCTTCCACCCCATGCACTGTTCACGTGTCTCAGGAAAGTTCTAGGTACAGAGAACATTTATCAAACATCTGCTTACACAAAGCATTGTACTGGCACTGAGCAGAGGGGGTCAAAGCAAAATAAAGCGTAGCTAACTATTTGCCTTCAAACAAATTTCTGATCCAGCACAAGAAGTGGGAGCGCAGAACTAACCTGATGTGCAGTGTACATGTGTGCGCACACATGTTACATACGTGTATCACTTGTGTGACACATGTGGGATAACATGTGATTTGTGTTACATGTATACATGCAGAGGCATATTCACGCTGCCCTGTATGCACTGTACATGCGTGTGACCATGCTCACACACACACACTACACATCCTAGTCAACTGGAAGTTGGGGTTTTCCCCTTCTGTGGCTGATCTGAACCATAGTCTCCTTTACCAGCAACCTCCAGAAAGGATTCTCCCAAAGCCGCTGCGCACCCCAGCACCCCCAGTCAGACCTCCTCCCACCTCCCTGCTCCCCCAGGTCCTGCGTGGGTGTCAGGCCTAATCCAGACACCCTCCTTCCCGGAACACACTGGCTGCCTCTGAGCTGGTCCAGCTGGAGCGGGCCCAGGGGGGCTAAGACTTCAGGAGGCCCAAGTGCACCCCGAAGACAGTGGCTGAACCTCAGGGTCGGGTCTCAGGAGCCAGCGAGGCCTGGGGTTACATCCTGGCTTGAAGCCTGCCGAGGGAGGTGCACGGGCCTCCTGTCCTCCTGCAGTGTCCCACCTCTGCCTCTGCACAAGCGAGGCCCACCTGGATAAAGCCTCACAGGCGCCAGAGTCCTTCAAGGCGGTCATTAGTGCAGGACAGACGAGGCAGGTGAGACCAAGGCCCAAGAACCCCGTTCTCTTCTCCAGAAACCCCCACCCTGGGGTCCCTCACAGACACACGAAGGCTGTGCTGCACGGTGACATATGGCTGGGGGGCTGGGGGAGGGGCGGGCAGGGCGGAGTGGAGGGCAGGTGGGGGCAGGGATGAGGAGGAGGAAGGGTGCATTTAGGAAAAAAGAAAAACCCACACAAAACCGACAGAATTCCAGCCGATTATTCCTCCCGCCGCAGATGTACATTAATGCAGGAGAGGGGGACGGGGCTTGGGCTGGGGAAAGAGAAACAGCCCACAGTTCCTTTTAACAAGCCGTTGTCTGGCTTGATCTTGTCACTCTAAAGAGGGCCATTGAGAGGTATTCATGCGTCGGCCCTGGGGGGACAAAAGGGCCCAGTATATATACTGACTGTTCAGTTGCCTGCGGGCCGAGGCCTTTGTCTAAGCTTCCCTTAATAAACTTTTGGGAAGAGTTCATCAATCCGCTTCAATAGCTGATGTTCTCATTTTCAGAGAGAGAAGAAAAATAGCAGAAGGCCGGCGTGTTTTTTTTTTTTTTTTTAAGGAGGCATTCTCAACAAGAAGGGGAATGGGAGAGAGAGAGAAAGGGAGAAAGCCCGCAGACACCCCACTTTAAAGGGGAAAAGAACACATCACAACTACAGCCACAAATCCTAAAAGGGAGGCCAGACAAAACCTCTATTCATACGGGCCTTGCAGTCTGTCTCCACGAGGGTCTCTGGGCCGCTGGAGCTGGGTCCCCTTGGTAGGGGGAAGAGGTGGGAACTGGGGACTCCCTGGCTGCAGGGAGTCGGGGAGAGGAATTTCTTAGGAGGAAAGTGGCATAGAAGCAGATTTGGGGTCACTTGGCTTCCTTCCCATGGGGCGATTTTTAAAAATCAGAGGTGTTTCTTACATTGAGGGCAGGGGGCAGTTTTCCATTCTCTAAGTGAGGCTTCTGAGGCTTCAGGGACCCCCCTCTGCAGGCTGGGGTGGGGTTCGAGGCCCCAGGCCCTCTCTGGAAGCCCACAACTCCCTCAGTTGCTTCAGGCTGCAACAAGTCATCCCTTGTGACTACAGACTTCACCATGGTCCTCACCAAAGGAGTGAGGTGCCCCCCAAGTTCCAGCGTGTGTGGTGGAATGAGCGGGGAAGGAACAAAGAAGAGAGGGCGTCCTGATATTGCTACAAGGCCAGGTGCACGCCGCTCGGACTCCGTGTCCTCAATCCTGCTTTCTAACACACATTTTACTTGACTCATTTTACTTGGGGAAACTGAGGCTGGGGAAAAAAGATCAGCAACCCAGGGCACTACAGCAGGAAGCTGAGGTGCAAATGCAAGCGTCATCAAATTCCCATGGCTAAGTCCTACGCTCAGCTGCCTCTCGCTTTCATCATCATAACAGCTACGGTCAGTCGTTGGGCTCGTCAAGCCCACCAGGCATTGTTCTAGGTGCTTCCCCAACCTATATTCCCAACAGCCCTGTGAGATGGGTCTTCTTACTATCACGCCCACACCACAGATGTGGCGACTGAGGCACAAAAGGTAAGTCACTGGCCCAAGTCAGTCAGGAGGGGAAGCCAGATTCTAGCTGGAAGCTCACTCTGAGGCAAGCCCCCCCACCACACACACACACACCCTGCCCCCCAGGTTCTGCCTGTGATGAAAGGAGGGAGGAAGGAAGTGGAGGGACTCGTGAATCTGACTTCTGCCCCCGCCAACCTCTGAGGTGGGTCTCCCAGGGCCCGGTTCAGCTTTGCTGTACACGCTCCCAGACACACACACACACACACACACACACACACACACACACGCATGCACACCTCCCCAGTGGCTCTAGTTCAATGTTTTACAGGCCTAATGAGTGTTGACAAGTTTAATGAGTTTGTTTTAAAGAAGGGAGGGGGAACCTGGTTGAGTTGAGATTTCCGAGTCAAATGAATTAGTGGAGGCCTCCAGACTTCAGCTGACAGGCCTGGAAACCCTCCCGTGGACTGCAGCCTCGAGCCATGGACCCCGCGCCCACTGAGGGGAGCTGGGCCCCACACCAGACACTGGGGACTCCCAGGGGCCTCTAAGGAGCCCTTGGGAGCTGGGGTCCCAGCCCAAGCCTGTCTTATCCCATAGCGCTCTTCCCCAACAGCCCACCCCTGATGGACCCCCTTCTACTGATTTATCCTCCCCCCCAGGTCCCCAATGAGAAATTTGATTCAAACCCAGTTTGGCACTTGTTTGCATATTGATTGCGTGGTAATTAAGTGGCTTCATCTGTGGAGGGGACCGCCACCTGCACGGCTAAGCGTCCCAGTCATGGGCTGGGCCTGGACGAAGCCCTCGTTTCTGACCGTGGAAACTGGAACCCAAGGAGACTGGCTCCTGCCTGCCCCAGGGGCAATACCGTCTTCATTTAAAGTAACGGGAGTTTTTGCACTCAGATGAATTGGGAAGGAGCTTGCACAAATCTGGCCAGCTCCAACAAAACAGCAGTTAAAATGGACTTGTAATAAAATTAAGGAATACATATGCACTGGCCTGGGAGGTGCGGTCACCTTGACATTGTCAGTACATGCAAAGCAAGGCTGGCTCTCCAGCTGTCCCTTTGATTGGCCCCTGCCCTGGAGAGGTGGGAAGGGGAGAGGAGGGGAAGGTGGGGGGCTCTGATTCCTGCATCCAAAGCCTGGAAGACCGGATTCAAGCTCCACCCGTGACTTTGGGCGAGTGACTTCACGTGGCTGAGCCTCAGTTCCCTCATCTGTAAAATGGGATCAGAAAGGCCTGCACTGTCCACAGGGCATATGGGTTTCCGCGGGCTGTCTGCACACAGTAAGTCCTCCACAATCCCACAGTGCTTGCCAGAGCTGCCTCCCAGCTGAAGCGAGTTCATCTTTAATTATCAGTCTTCAAATTAGTGTACACCGCCTTTCTGTCGCCCCATCTTCTGGTTTTTCTTCCTCCACCAGCTTGGAAATCCCAGGAAGTTCTCAGGTGGCCTCTGAGTAAGGTGAGTGGTGATTCAAGGAGGAAGGCGTTGCCGCCCTGCGCCTTGGTTTTGCTCTATGAGGTTGTGTGTTGTTGTAGGTTGAAGCAGACACATCTCAGGCCTGGGTCGTGGCACCCTGCTGGGAGCCCACGGCCGCCCCTCCCCCCCAAAAAAAAGCATGTTCTCTTCTCATGTGATTATT
>PVIJ01002520.1:118244-144200 GCA_004024925.1 Scalopus aquaticus | reverse complement strand
CTCTGCGATTTCTTCACTTCCTAGGTCTCGCCATTGTTTGGGGCTGCAGCCAGCTGCGGGGCGTTAATCTTTGGCGTATTTGCAATCCCAGGAAAGAAAAGGCCGCATGCGACAGGGCTGGGCCCTGGAGGGGGAGGTGGCCAGGGAGTGGGCAGAGGCTGAGACGCCAGAATGAGGAGGGGGACAGGCATGTGATCGCACACACGTCCGCCAGGCCCCGGACCAAAGCCAGCCGCACCGCACAGGCATTTAAAGCTTTTGTTGTCTCCTAAACCTTTCCTGGGGAGCAGGGGAAAGAGCTGGGCTCTGAACACAGCCCTGTTTCCCTTGATGGCTCAGCCACTTACTGGCTAGGTGACTTGGAACAGACCACTTTGACCTTCTAAGCCTCGGTTTCCTGTCTGGGAAGTGGGGCAGATGCTCCCAGAGTAGCGTGGTCCTGCCCCCGCCAGCCTGCGAGATGCCCCAGCTGGGAGTCACTCGCCCTACCCTCCAGCAACGCTCTGGGGACACAGCCCTGGACAGTTCATACTCAGGGGTACACTGCCTCTCACAAAGAAGTACCCACCCACCCCACAACCAAAAACAAACTCCCACCCAACCTAACCAGGACCAACTCCACTTCCTGACTCCCAAAATAGGACCCATCAGTCACCAAAGGTACACAGGACAGTCGCAACAGAAAATAACACAAGAAAGAATGAGTCCTGCCCCCCACCCCCGCCCCATCTGACACTCCTAGGGCTGACCTGACCGGCCAGGATTTCTGGATTCATAATCCCAAATGTAAGTAAAAAATGTGGGCAGGTAGCCCATGAAAGAAACAAATCAGCAAACCCTATTGATGAATCTTTTGATGAAGACAAGTCCCTGCAGGCTGTGAATTAGTGGAGGGCACCCCAAAGCCAGAGGCTGCCGGGAAGAATGTGTGGTACCTGGATTCAGTGACTGGCTCTGTCACTGGCTGGCTGTATGACTCGAGGAAACTAAGCGAATCTCTCTGAGCTCTGCCTTCATCTGGCCTCGCTTCCTTGTCCCTCAGTTTCTGCGTGTTCTGCAATAGCAACTTAATAATCCCTCCTTCCAGGTAGACTTCATGAATTCATTCCTATAAAGTGCTTAACCTAGTGACTGTCACAAAGATCTCAGCGGGCTAGTCTCTTAAGTAGATTTTCAAAAAATGGCTGCCTTATTCATTCATGCAGATCCCAGGTCCAGTATCACTTCCTCCAGGCAGACCTCCCTGATAACCATCTCATGTTACTTCCCTGGTCGGTCAACCACTTTTTATTATGACTCTGTTATATATTCTTTAAACTCTGTCTAACTTCTAAAATGTTTTCTGATTTGTGGGCTCGCTCATCACCTCTCTTCCTGAGGCATATAACCACCACAGAGCTGCGCCCTGTGCAGTTCAGAGCTGGATTCCTGGCCCCTAGCAGAGTCTGGCATATAGCAGGTGCTCAATACAATGTGTTTTAGTTTTGGTTTTTTTTTGTTTGTTTTTTTTTTGTTTGTTTTTTGGGGGTAGGGGAGGTAGTTCTGATTCCACTTCCATGGAATATTGGGGAAGGGGAGGGGAAGGGAAAGAAAAATGGTGGAGGATGCAGGAGGAGGGGGCCCTCCCTTCTCTTCCTAACACAATCCTCGGGAATGTGACTCCCTATTGCTGGTCCAGCCCTTTTGCTGCCTGCCAGGGATTCTCTTGCTGCCAGTGAGCCTTGATGGGTTTACCTGGGTGTTAATCCTCCAACAATCCCCCCTGGCCTGACCCGAGAGCCAGTCTCCATTCTTGTCCTGGGTCTAATTAAGTGCCTGAAATGCCACTTCCCCTTTCAACCCCGGCTGCTTTCCTGGGAGGGAGGCAGGTAAAGCCCAGCCTGCTGCTTTGAAGCAGAGGAGGCCGGAAACCCAGGCAGGTGCACAGGGGGAGGGGGAGGCACTCAGGGGCCTAGGGGAGGGGCAGAGGGTGAGAGGGGGCCTCTGCTGGCCCCTCAGACAGGGCAAACACCTGCAAATCCCCTAAGTCGGGATGCTTAACCTATTAGGGACCCTGAGCCCTAGGAAACCCAGAAAAAGCTAAGGAAGGACCTTCCCCAGAGGTCCTTACACATAACCACAACTGCAAATTTGATTCTGGAGCATCAAGGTCACCCCTGAAGCCTGTACAGGCCCCAGGTTAAGTTGCTATGGTGCCACTTTTAAAATTATATCTATATCTAGATAGATGTGTGGACAGACCTAGGTAAGTAAATCTAGATAGCTCTACTCCCCAACTCGATTCTTGCCAAAGGAGAAGGATTCTCGGTTTTTATTCTACATAAAATTTATTCTCTATATATTCTACATGAAGTTTCTTCTCTATATAAAGGTATATATTCTATATACTTTTTCTGATTTGAAATTTTGCAAACACAAACTACTTACGTAACAAAAATTTCAAAAACATATGTAAAAATACGTGCACATGTATTTAGAGCCCCTGACAAAATAATATGCATTTGAATGGGGAAGTTATTACTGGAGAAACTTTATAGATCATCTATTCCACACAAATTTATTTCCGGCCTTTTACCCCATCTTCAATCATGCACTTCCTTTGGGCCAACCACCACCTGCACGTTAACTCATCTGCTCCTGCTGCGCTCTTTATCCTCACTGGATGGATGAGAAAACTGGTCATTGGAATGCCCCAGCAGCTTATCCCAGAGCCACTTTCCTCCGAGGTTCTAAGCAGAAAGTGCCCGGATGTGCACGCTCTACAAGAGCACCAGGGTGACTGGGGCAGACTTTTCTGCCCTGCAGGTTCAGGGGCCTTTCCACCTCCCACCTTCTGCACTGAGTCCTTCTTCTAGAACCATGCCAGGATGGCCCTGCAATCTGTAGGATGAGTCTCTCAGTGGAGCACAGAGAGGGTAGCGGTTTCCCCTGGTTACACAGCAAGTTGTACAGGATCTCAAGAAGTAGGTCCCAGAGTCTGGACACCAGCCAGGCTTTTTTCCCAGAGACCTCCCAGCCAGGAGAGAAAGTTCACTAATCAGGGGAATGGGAGAGGCGGGGGAATCATTTGTTACCAGATAAGCAATATCAGCTTATCTCTGAAGACCAATAACTACAGCCCAGGGGCTCTGATTCTGAGTGTAAACAGAGCTTCTCCCCCCTCCCCTCCTCCAGAACAGCCAGGATAGAAGGTGGTCCTGCCCCTCCCTGGACAAAGTCTTATCTCATCAGCTTCCTTCATCAAAGGTCTTTGACTTCTCCGATGCATACAAGCCCAAAGCACTGGCCCCTAAGGAGCCTTCCCTGCTGCATCTTCTTGTTTTGAACCCAAGGCTCCAGGAACACAATTTGAAAACCACTAGTCTGACTGTGTCTTGCCATTGTTCAAAGGGACAAGGACCAGAGAAATCAAGAGGCTCATCTAGAATTGCACAATGGTTAGTGCTAAAGCCAGGGACATCTGACAGAGGATGTGAGTTGCAATGCTAACCACACACTGCAGTTACTTTCTCCCTGATTTCACTTTTCTTACTGCTGAAAGGACCCTTCCTAGAAGATGAGTAGGTCCTTCAGAAGGCCAAGTCCATAGCATTTATCAAGCTCCAGATCCCAGTAGGTGCATGGATGCTGGGAGGGGAGGCGGGGGAGCAGGGACTGCTGACCTAAGGACCTGAGGTTCATTAAGACCTAAGGAGGGTGCTAGGGGCTGCAGTTGTCCATATGAGGCAAGAAGACCACTGATGGGTGTCCTCGGGTCTATTAGGGTGAAGGCATCAGCTCCTACTACCCTATTAGGAGAGACCCTCTCCCTCCCCTACTTCCTTGAGCTAACTGCTCCGTGCCTCAGTTTCCCCATTGAGATAGAACTGAAAAGCATGTATCACATTAAACACAGAGTGACGGACTGCAGAAATGGGAAACACCCTGTTTCCCAAGCCCTCACCCATGCCTTTCAAATTCCTGGGAAGAAGACTTCAAGAGCTTCTTTTGCACCTCCACCTGGCACCAGCAGACCAAGCTCCTTCTCCCAAGAGCTCAGTCATGTCACACCTTTGGGCCTCAGCTTCTCCATCCATAAAATAATCAGATGATCTCCGAGGCCTGTTCAACTCCTACTCAGACGTTTTGGCATCTCAGGAGAATTCCAAGGTCCCTTAACTGACCAGGGCAACAGCCACAGGTTCAGCACCCCTGGCATGATGGGCTGGGAGGGGTCTGAGCACAGCTACCCCCTTCCTGCTCTCGCACTCAACTGGACTGCTCTCTCCTCATCTCCTAGATCTCCCTCATCCTGTGCTCTCCTGCATTGTTCTCTCGTGCTAGTCTCTCCTCACCTTCCAGTACTTACTCTGCCCCATCCATCCATCCCTCTGCTGCAGAAATCCACTCTGTGGGTCCCCACTCCTTAGGATAAGTCCTAACACCCTAACTCAGCCTGGAAGGGTCCATGACCTGGATCTAGGGGTGTCATCTCAGCACCAAGCATTCAAAGTGGTGGCTTAATAAATAGCTACGGAATGAACAAAGAGCCACCGTGCTTCAAAGTACTTCCAGGCTGTCTGGGTCAGGGCCTAGAGTGACCCATTTCAAGGGGATGGGGGCAAAGCAGCAATGGTTGGGGGGAATATGCAACTGAGGGCCAGTCGGGCAGGGTGGGGAGCCTGTTTCACCAAGCCAGCACCATCTCCTTGAGTCACCAGATGGTGCTATCTGGCTTGTCACAACCCCCCAGCCTCTACCTGGGAGGAGGCAAGCTCCCCAGGAAGTGAAAGTCCCCCGTGCCCCTAACACAGTCTGTTGCACCCCAAGAACCCACTCTGTATTTCTGCCTTCTCCCCTTGGCCTCCTGCTGCAGGAGGCATCGCCCACACTGCACTCAGATAAGAAAGGGCACTGCTCACTTGTACCAGGCTGGGCATCTGCCCCTGCTCTGCCCCCATCCCAAACACAACATGGCTCATGGAGCCACTGCCCCCTTTGCGTCAAGGCCCTCACCACTTCTCAAGTCATTGGCGTGTGTGGCTGGAAAGAGAGGCCTCGCAGGAGAGGAGGCGGCAGAAGGGATGGAGAGTCACCTGCAGCCATTCTCCCACTCCCTCTGTCCTCGGTGCAATTCCATCTTCAACTCTTCCCACCGGTCTCACACCTTATCATCTATAGGACCACTTTGCAGATGGGGACAGAGGCTTCCAGGCCACACCCCTAAATTATCCCAGATTCGTTAGCCCTGAGGGTCCTCTTACTTCAACTTCACCCACTCCTCCCCCCAAAGCACACAGGAATCAGCACCTCCTCTAGAGCAGCAGGGAGTAGTCTGTGCAGGCCAGACATGGCCACCACAGGCCCACAGGTGGCCACATCCGGGGCAGCGCTCCGGGCTCAACTCCCCAGGCTCACAGAGAAGGGAGGGAAGTCCTGAGCCCTCGTCCCGCATGGAGAAAACCGGATAGATCTGCCTGCTTCAATGGCTGCCACGGTCTCCTTTCCTCCAAATCCCCTCCCAAGAAAGGTCCGGGGCTTTCCTCCAAACCCCCTTTCCTCCAACCCCACCCCCGAGAAAGGTACGGGGACTCCAGGCTGCAGGGTGCGTGTGGGAGCACTAGAGCCTCTGTGGCCCTGCCCCCCGGCCCCCCCCCTCCGAGGGCCAACGGAGGCAGCTGACTTAGCAGCAGCTCCCCGGAGAAGCCCTCTTCGGCCTGGCTTCCCCTCGCCCGGAGCTGGGGTTTTGTTGTGGGGTTTTGTGCGTCCTGTTTTGTTCTGACTCCCCGCCCCTTCCCGCGCGGGACCTGCCCCCCTCCGCCCCTCCCCCTCCCGGCTCCCAGCGTGCCTGCTCTTGACTTCATCCACTAAGTCAATAGCCCGGGCGCGGGCGGGCCGCTCCCGCCGCCCCGCGCCGCCCCCCGGTTTTCTTCTCGGGATAATGGGGTCTCTTTGTGGCCTAATCAGCCTCCTGAGGGGCCGGGAGGCCGGGAGCGCTTCCCCCGCGGCCGTCGGTGAAAATGAAAGCAGGATTAGGCCGGGGCCTCGGCCCACACCATAGTAAAGCGCCACCAGGCATTCGCCCCTTCAAAGCCCCTTTCGGGGGTTTGGTTACTTTATTTCTAAAGTTGTTTGTATTTCTAAAGTGGCCATTGAGGCGCGAGCAGAGGGGGTGGAGGGAGAGGGGAGGCGGCAGGGAGGAGGAGACACGACCCAGCCTCCCTCACCCCCTCCTGGGACCGCAGACTGGTTTCCGAAGAACTTCCCAGCCCTTCCTTCCTCGCCCCAGAGGTGGGGAAGGGCTCTTAGCCCCACTGGTCAGATAGGGAAACTGAGGCTCAGTCATGGGAAGTCACTGATGTGAAGCTCCACACAAGAACACGGGTTCCCAGGCCTGCAGACCTGCGCCAGGCCGGGAAGGGGAAAAGGGTATTTTTGGGGGGGGCACAAAGTGGGCATTTACAGATGCATGGGGGCGCATAGGGCTCTGAGCGCCCACTAAACCTCTTGTGGCCTGCACAGGCTGTCCAAGGGCCAATCCTAACACCATTTGATCCCCCCTCAAGGGAGGGAAGGTAGCGTCACCTATTAAATTTCAGAGCCCCCTTTCTTGGACTGCACTCCCACCAACCCCAGAGAGTCCCCCAAATGGCAGTGCAGTGATTTAGATATTTTTAAATCTCAATCTGGGGGGAGATTTCAAAAAGGGCCTCTCCTATCTGGGGCCTTCTCCCATACTCACATATGGGAATTTATTTTTTCTGTAGGATTTTTTTTTTTTTTTCATCTCGGACAGCTGAGCATGCTCTCCCGAAGTCCAGGGGAGCAGGAAGACGCAAGGATGAGGAGAAGGGCAGAGGGCGGAGAGAGGCTCAGCTCGGGGCTGGAGAGTGCCACGTTCCACCAGTTCCTGTGCTGTGGTGGACCCACCCCAGGAGTTTCTTCCATGGTTGCAGGAGCCCACAGGGGACAAGGCTTTCCCTGGGACCAGAGCTTCCCAGAAGGACTCCTGTTGACTCTACCCACCCCAAAGTTGCTTTAGAAACTACCTCAAGCTTGAACCTGATTTTCTTGTCTGGTGTAGACTTCTAGAAGAAATTTCTAGGCAAAGGGGTACTTGATTCCTGATTCACCACCTCGACGTAGACAACACACCGCACAAACACCTACAGCCCACAAAAAAATCTTTGCCGGAACATGCCCTCCGCCACCTTCCTCAGTCTCCTAGAAAGCACGGCCTGACCTGGAACCCAAAGCTCTAACTGCCTCTCCCCACCTGTCGTCCATCCCGAGACACACCCTCAGAAAGTCTGCTCTGCTCTGTCTGGGTCCCACAAAAGGAACCCACAAAAGTTCAGGGTGAAGTTTCCAAACTACCACTTTCAGCCCATGCCCCACCCCTTTTTCTGTCGGGTCCTGGGTCCTCTTTGATCTTTGGTCTTTTTTTTTTTCCCCGGCAGCTCAGACAAAGAACGAAGCGGAGCTGCGGCCAGTGGCTCCGAGTCCCAGAGTCCCAGTCCCAGTCCCTCCTGTGCCTGGAACCCACCGCCCTCAGGGCCCTCCAATGCCAGGACTCCTGCGGCCAGGTAGGGATCCGCCTGCCAAATTCAGCCCGGCCCCAAACACAACCTGCGGCTGTGCTCGCACACAGAGCTGCACAAACACATGGAAACACCCCCCCCACACACACACACAACATTTACAAACACCCAGCGACACGCCCTCAGGCAGCCCACAAGGAGGCAGGCATGGAGACCCAGGTAAGCGGCAGGCATGGAGACAGGCGGGGCGCCCTGGCCAGTCTGCGGAGCTCCAGTTTGCCTATTTTCTGTCTCAACCACCTGGCTCAGCATACTGGGGCGGCAAGGAGCTTCCCGAAGTTTCCCCTATTCCTGAGCTCTTAACATAACGCCTGGCACATAGTAAGTGCTCAACCAATTTTTATAACATGAAGAAATTCAGTCCAGAGGAAATTGTTGTTTTTTTTTTTTCTGGGAACAGACAAAAGGGGAGCACAATACTGGTGTTTATCTCTGCACCTAAACCCTCAGAAAGGATCTTTCCAACAACTAAACTGAGGAAGGGGGCTGTTCTGCCTGGTTTGGGAAAGGGGAGGGAGCAGCAAGGGTCAGACACAGGGCAGCCTCACCACCCCCATACTCATCCTGAGCTCCTGCTCCGGAATACAGGAGTGACCAAGAAGGACACAAAGGTGAAGTTCCAAACGGGGTGTGCTCTCTCTAAGCCGACCGCTTTGTAATGTTTGCAAAACTGCCTGGAGCGCCCTGTGTGAATAGCCAGGTTTCTGAGGTTTCATCCGGTTCTCAAAGGGGTCCAGGATCCTCCAGGGGATAAGAATCTTTGACTTAGTTCAATTCTCTAGTTTTTCATGAGAAGAAACTGACACCCAGGGATGGAGGAAGTTGCCCCAGATTACACTGCTAGTGAGTTGGGGACAGGATGGACGCTAGAACCCTTACTTCCTGGTCCCCCGCATGCACTTGGCCCTCTGGGATGTCAGGAGCCTTGTACAGCTGGGTTCAGATGGAGATGGGAGGTCAGGCCAGCTGAGGAGGAACCCAGCACTGGGATCAGTGACCTCCCCTTTCTCACCCTCCGGTCTGCTGTTGCTGCGTGGGGAGTGAGGGGTGAGGAGGGAGGGGTGCGGATAGCGCCTGTGCACCACCCCTTCCCAAAGCTGAGAGCTTAGAAGGGGAGACTCAGCGAAGGCGGTGGAGGCGGGGAGCCTCACTCTCGGCCTCGAAACTCGGCCTCGAAACTCCGACCAGCCTGTTTATTTAGTGACGCTAGGAATAAGCCCCTTCTCCCCATCACTTCTCGTCTGGAAGGGGCCAGGAGTGCCCGCTGGGCCATCCCCAGAGCCGTGGGTCTGGTACGAAGCCGGCCCCTCACTGGGGTCAGCTTCCCTCCCTCCCCAATGGGGCCAACTTGCTCGCCTCTAATTAAGCACGGGATCTCAGGGAGCCGCCAGGCCCCGCTGTAATATGAACTGCCTTTGTGCCAGTGTCACCGAAAAGCACTTCTGATAAGGGGAAGCCTCTAGGATCAAAAGGACGAGAGCGGCTCGCCCACCTCCCACAGCCCAGCTCTGCAGCTCGGCTCACGCTCTCTGCCCGCGCTCTCTGCCCGCGCTCTCCCGCGGGCTGTCTCTAGGTCCAGCCGCCTCTCCTGATCAGCCCTTCCCCGGGCCAGTCTTTTGGCGACTTTCGTCTCTTTGTCTCTCCCTGCTGCTCGGTGCCTCCCTCAGGCCCCTGTGCTTTTCTCAGCGTGCTCCAGCGCTCCAAGCAGGTTCTCTTCTCCCTCAATTTCTCACTCTGAATTCTCTCTAGCGCACGGCTCTCTGTACTGAGGTTCTTCTCCTTTCTGCCTCTCTCCTCCCACTTCTGTGGCTCTGCGTCTCCCAGACCTCTGCCTATTCTTCCTAGGTCTCCACCTGGGCTCGGGCCCAACATACCCCCACAGCCCAGGCGATCAAGTCTTGGAAAAGTGCATTAAGCTGACCAAAGTGTCCGGAAAATCAAGCCAGTCCATACCCATCAGGCTTGCAGAGCTCCAGGGCCCCCGGCAATCCACCTCACTCATCAGGGCAACCGAGAGGGCCACCCCCCCCACCAGGTACTAGGACTGCCCTGTTCAGAGCTGGACCCGAGGGGTCCACAGCTCTCGTCCTCCTTCCCCAGGAGGCAGCAGCTGCCAGGACCCTTTCTCTTCTCCCTGTGGGCTGAAGTTCCAAGTGCAGCCAACCCCGCTTTGGCCTTCCCTTCCCTACACCCCTTTCCTTTGGCCCCCACCTCCCCTTTGCCCTGGACCCCATCTCTTCCTCCTCCAGGCCCTTCCCCTTCTCTTACTCCTGGTGCCCCCCTTCCCAGCCTGCCTCTCCCCCCCCCACACACAAACTTTGAAGTTTTGTAGAGATCTATCTACTAATGGCGAAGTTTCCCCCTTAGGTCACCGTTCTGCCTTGATTCGATTTGGGAAGGCGAGTTCCCTCCCTCCCCTTGCCCGACCCCAGCCGGGGCCAACTGCTCACAAGCGGGTCAGAAAGCTCTGACCCCACTTCCACCTTTTCCTCTTTCAGCTAGAGTTGGGGGGAGGGGGAAGAGAGGGGCAAGTCACAGGACAGCAAAAACTAAGGGGGATGCCAGCCTTACACAGCCTCATTCCCATCCTCAACTGGGTTTCCTAATTACTGCTTTAGTCTGGTGGGAGAAGGACAAGAGCTACTTTTCTGGAATTCCTGGAATGTGCCCCCCCCTTAGTCTTGGCCGTCAAGGCCCCAAAGCCCCTGGAGAAACTTCCCTTTGGGGTTTCTTTTCTGTGCTTTTTATACTATGAAGGCGTCCCCTCACCAGGCACTGTCTCTTCTGGGGTGTGAGTTCTGTCTGGCTTTAGACCGTGAGCTTCCAGGGCGGAGCTGGGGGTCTTGTACATTTCATGTTTATATCCTTAGCTGCTCATTGCAATGAAGCCTCATCAGCTTTGCTCATGAGGGTAAATAGGAACTCCAAAGAGGCAACCTGGAGGGAAATCTCATTTGCTCAGCACTCTCTCTCTCTCTCTCTCTCTATATATATATATATATATGGTTTTATATAATATTAATATAATGTAGTGTGTGACAACTATCATTTTCAGAAAGACATTCGTTTTTTTTTTTAAAGTCCAATAAATCATCTTACTGCTTTAAGGCTACCGTTATATGTGCTTTTAAATCCTTCCATGTAAATTCCACTGAAAAATTTGGAAAGCTGTGAAAGGGGAGGGGTGGCGGGGGAGGGGGGAGGTTAATCCGGGTTTAACGCTGCGATGCAGTCTTAGGATCGGGGTTAGCCTGATTGCGTTATCTCTTCCCAACATTTGAGACGCCCATATTTCACCCAGCCAAATAGCTCCGAGAGCAGTGCAGATGGTTGCCTGGTCGCGCCTCAGGAAAATGTGTTATTAATATCTAAATAACTTCCCAATACTGTTTGGTAAATCTCCCCTCCACCATTCCAAATGATGAATTCGTTTGAAGTCTTCCCCCAGTCTCATCTTTTCAGTGTCTCTCTCTTCTCTCCTCTTCTTAGCCAGGCTTATTTCAAACTGGTAAATATCTAATTCCTTTCACGGCTATACCGCGCGCACGAGTCTTTTAGGTACAGACGCCTGGAAACAGCCGGTGTGTGGCAGTGCGCGCCCCGAGGTGAACACAAACCCGCACGCCCTCCCAGCGGGGGACCCCACCCTGTTGAGAAATGCCTGCATCGGAGGACTGGGGCTGAGCGGGAACCTCAAACCCGGGGTCAAATCCTCTCCCGCTTCCCGGCGGAGTCCCAAAGGCACCCCCCTCCCCAACACACATCTCTTCCACGGCTGCCGTCCCCCCCAACCCCACCCCAGCCCTCCAACGGCTTCTCTCTCTCTGGGGCGGATAATTACCCGCAGCTCGCTTGTTCGCCCTTGTTTAAAGTTTGCTTTCTAAATGTCTTCTATTAGATTATGTTCGTTCATTCCCCCTCCAACCTTATCTCCTTCTGTCTCTTCTCTCCTTGCCCGTCACACTCGATTTAGGCACGAGTTTATCTGGCAAACAGTTTGCCGACTTTGTTTATTTACTGCGCTTTCTGGGGCTGCGAGCGAGCGCCAGTGTTTGCCTTTGTAATAGTTATCTCATTGTTCTTGTTAGTCTCTACTCCCTCCTCCCCCTCTCTCTTCATCGGTTGGGGGGATGGAGGGAAGAAAGGGGGAGTCTTGTCAGCCCAGTGTGGGCTCGCCCCTCGCCAGCAGCCCCCTCCGCTGGGATATCCCCCCCAGCCCCCCACCCCACCCCCATCGGATATCCCCCCCACCCTCCCTGCTCATCCCATCCCCCACCGCCCCAGAGCCACCGTCTCTTTGGCCCCCACCTTCTTCCCTCTGGTCTCAGGGAATATCCTCCACCGAGCACTGCCTAAAGCCGGGGAATTGCCTGCCACCCTCCCATCTTCCTCCGAGCCCCCATTATGCGAAGCTGATCCCACTCTGAACAGCCTCAAATCCCGCCTGGACTCTGTTTGATTAGATTGCCAACCCGGGGTAATCCTTTGATTTGGTGGAGTGTCAATTACCTTTCTCTAAACACACATTTACAGAGGAGGGAACTTGTTGGTTTAAATCAATGCAGATTGTTTCTTGATAAATGGACTATCTTGGTCCCCTCCCTCACTCCTTCTTCCAAGACCTCTCTCCCTCTGTGCCCCCTCCTCTTCCCTTTCCCCCTTTCCCTATTGGGGAAACAATGCCCCTTCCAGGTGTGAAGGCGAAGGGGAAAAAAAAAAACCAACGGTGTGGGCTGAGGGGAGCCTTGCCCCCCTTCCGCTATTCATTCGCTCCCCCGGAGCCTAATTAAATTTGGCAGGTCCTTGTACACACAATCAAAACAGCTTCCTCTAGTGTAGCAAACGACCGAAAACCGCATTAGCAGCTATCGCTGCTGCCAAATTAAATTGTTTCCCACCTCCTTTTACAAGTGTCTAAAACAGACACTTAGGGCTCTCCCCTCCTTTCCGATCCTTCACTCTCCACACCTGTAAGTGTGCAGCATTAAAAATAAATTATGGAGAATGCAAAGAGAAACATCTGCCTCACACATAGACACACACTTCAAATAGTCTTTCAGAGATGGTGTCTGAAAATGTTTCGATGAACTTTGACACCAGCACCCCCACCTAGGAAAATGCACACTTTTTTTTTTTAAATCTGAAGACTTCCCATGTTTTATAGTAATTGTGATCCTGCTGGGCTCTCTCCCCTGGAGACCAATGTGGTGCCCCAAGTCCGAGCTGGTCAGTTTCAGCCTAAATTTGTGCATTGTCAGATCCAGTCACTCTGGTATTACTGTTGATTACTGCTAATGTTATTTTTTTATTGTTTATTTCTTCACACTCATGTCCAATGCTCCCACAAAGGAATGGTCTGACTCTTTGCAAGCCCCTATCAAGTTTCCCACAAAAGTCTCTGCAGGCTGGACTCGGCTGGGAAAATCTTTTCCTTTCCCCCTTTCTCCTTAAATCCTCTCCCGATGGGGTTCCTGGCCTGTCTCTACCCTGATCCTCAGAGAAGGGGTGAGGAGAAGAGAGTCCTAGTGGATGAATGCAGGGAACTGTCCCTTTCCTTCTCCAGGTGAGCAAAGTGCAACCCTGCCCCTATCAGCAGCCGTCTGAGAATTCTCACCACCAACAATCCTAATAACTCAGTCTTAACAAGGATAAGAGCAAAAAAAAAAAAAAAACAACTATATGAACAGCCTCATGAATATCAGCCCAAGGGGAGCAGGAGTGAGCTGTTCGGAGATGAAAGTGCACAGAAATAAAAGCTCAATTTAATCTGCTTTAAAACCCTTCAACTTAACGTTTGTGCTTCAAACTCTGAGAGTGAGGACTGATTGCGGATAAATAGTTTCTTACCATGCCTGGAAGCTATTACACCCCTCTCCAACACAGTTTCCTATTCAGCAGTCCCAGTTTTCATTACCAGCTCTAATAAGTCTTAACATTATTAAATGCCAAGCGGACGATAGGAAAAAACGGGCTCAGGGAGGACTCTCTCTTTAGTGCTTAAAGAGGAGAGCGCTTAAACCCGTCTTCAACGGCTCCCTGCCACGACAGGGGCAGCCCCAGAGAAAGCATTTGTCAAGAGCAAGAAGCCAAAACAAAGTTTGTGGGTGCGCACCCCTGCCCCTGCTATGCCCATGTGGTGCCTCTTCCCACCTGGCCGACAGAGGTGGGGGTTGGGTGGTCTTTTCGCCGTTAACTTGGCCCTGAAACTGAGGTCCTGGGCTTGGGAGAAAGAGCCAGAAGTCCCAGTTGGATGGTTCGGTGGGATATCCACACCCTGACAGGCCTAGGTGCTCAAATGTGTCCAGGTGGGTAGAAAACCCCTCTTTCCACACCCACCCGCCGACAGCCACACTGCAGCACACAGGATCCCGCGGGAACAGAATCCAGCCCACAACGCCCGATCCAAAGGCCGTGGGTAGTCTCTCGGAGAAGCTCTCTGCCACCCAGCTCACGGCGGGAATACCCAGCTGTCACTCAAAACCAAGGGGCTTTCCAGACAGCAGACCCACCTCTTCCTTTCATTCCTGCCGCTTCTCTCCAGACTCAGCGCCTCTGCGCTCAGCCTCATCATCTGGAACCTCCAGGCCCCCTTTAAACCCTTCCTGGCTCCGCTGCAGGAAAACCTCTGTTCAGCGAAGCGAAGTCATGAGCGAGTAGTCCTGGGAGCCCCACCAGCCTGGAAGTCCCTGAAAGTCCCTGCATCCAGGGGGTCCCCAAACCACACAATCATTGCTCTCGCAATCTTTCTCAGAAGAAATTTACCTGCACGCTGCCTCCCAGACTGAACTGGACCCACCCGACACACACGCGTGCATCTAGCGTCTCCCCAAATGAAACCAACCTCTTCGCTTCTCCCGGGCTACCTCGCGGAAGGAAGATTTGCTGGTTTGGCCAGGAGAGATGACTCAGTGCTATGTCCCTTCACCCCCCAAAAAGAAGTCCAACTACGTCCCTTTCCTAACAGAGCTGGACAAGGGCTGGGTCCCCCCACAGGGGTCCCAGGTCTCTAGAGGGCCTCTACCCAGCCAGGGGCAACTTGGCAGCCCCAAGGCTCCTCAGCCAGCACAGTGGGGTGCCAGGGGCAGCTCATTCCCTCTCTCCTTTCTTCCCTCACCCTATTGTCCCTGTCAGGACTGGGCTCCTCTTGGGGCCCTGAATTTCTATAGCCCGCCCCTTCCCCAGCTCCTGGCAGCTCTCACAAGGGGCTGCCCCAGCCACCCCCCAACCCCCACCAAGCCGGTGGGGGCAGGGCCTTGCTGGAAGTTGCCTTTGGAAGTGGGCTTTGTTTGTGAAGTTCATCTTCAAGGTTGGGAGAGTTCTGAAAACTGGAGAGACTTGGTGTAGGGGTGCAAAGGAGACAGGGAGAGAAGTGCCCACAGAATCCTCTGGAAGGAAATCAACAAAACATGCTCTTTACAGGTTTCCTGGTTCAGGGTACTCTCCTACTTTCCCCCAAACTACCCTTTTGCTGGCTGCTGAACTTCCTGTCTGTCAGCTGCCTCCCTGTACTGTTTGGGGCTCGCTTCTTTTCCTGGGGGCGGGGGTGGGGTGGGGTGGGGGGGGGAGATAATGAGAAAGAACTTTCCCTTCTGAAACTTCCCTGCAATAAACAAAAATACAACCCTCTGTTCCAGCACATAGGCACTTAAAAGATAACCAACTTCCCTAGCTGGTGGGGAGATAGCGAAGTCCCAGTGCTGGGCTCAGCACCCAGGGTCCCTGCTGCCCCATGAACAGTGGGGATAGGCCAGGTGGAGAGCGTGTGCGGGTCTGGTTAACTCTTTTCTCCCCCTAGAATCCACCCACCCTGGGCATCTGGGAATTTGATGTCAACTCCTGACTCCCCTGACCAGGGTGCAGAAGGGGAACGCACCCTAATAGCGCACCCTCTGCACCCCACTATGCACTGTCCCGGCTCTGGCCCTGGCAAGGCGGGGCTGGGAGTTACATGGCTGCGCAGGCGATCCTCGCTAATTTTTATTGATTGCAGCGGTCAGTCAACTGTCAGGCGGGGTTTCAAGGGACCGTTTAAAGAGCGTGTGCGGGTCTGGTTAACAAATTCATTTAGGGAGCCGCGGGCCGGCTCCTCCTTCCTCGCACCCCTCCCCCACCACCCCCTTGCCCAGATTTCTTATAAATAATAGATCGACACCAGGACTAGAAGGCAAAACACCAGCCCCGCAACACACGTGCGCCTGAGTCCTCGCTGCACTCGGCGCGCTGGGCTCGCGCAGTCAGCGGAACGCGGTGCACCCGCCCGCCTCGGGGCTCTCCGGGACACAGAGGCAGTCTGCGCCCCGGCTCCGTGGCGCAAAGGAGGTGCCCGCTTCGCGCCCAGCCTAAGCCCAGGGGCGGAGGGCGGGGACGCTGAGGGGGCACTGTTGGCAACCCCGAGGCTCCCTGATGCCCTGGGAGCTGCAAGTTCTCCCGCTGAAGTTCTGTTCGCCAGTCTGGGCGGCCGCGGCGGTGGCGGAACACTGGCGAGCACACCGGCGCGCGGGTCGCAGTCCCGGCCGGGGGAGGTCCCTACCTTTGTCGCCCAGGATGCCATCGATGCTGTGTTTGGCTTTCTTCTCGCCGTCGTCTTCCTTCTTATCTGCTTCATCCTCCTCCTCTTTCTTCCCGAACTTGATTCTGAGCACGCGGCTAATCGAACTCACTAAACCTCAGAAATTCAAAGGCAAAAAAGAGCGAGTATAAGTTGTTGGGGCAGGGGATGCGGGGAGCCCCTTCCCCTTTGGAGCCCCTTCCCCTTTATTCACTGCAAGGATATTCACCCACTGCCCCCACTGAAGTTCTCACACCTACTCAGAGGCTCAGGGACGCCCCAGGTGGGAAGCCTGACACACCTGGGGCACTCACACATGGCAAGACTGTGGCAGAGGCACCCACCTAGTGCATTCCTATACAAGCCTTGCACTCGCGTGTCTTACACCATTGCACACCCTAGATGCACTCACACCCACTGCCCCAGCTGCCAGGAGGCCCTCCAGCCTGCCTGGGCCGCCAGCCACACTCAGGTTTGTCCCAGCCCTGCCTGCCTGGACGCTGCTGTACACACAGGTCACCTTCCCTCCCGCAGGCACTGTGGTCCAGGGCCTTGCCTCTGGGACCCGCTGGAAATGATAACTTGGAGAAGGGGTTCCAGGAGCCGGGGAAGATCAACTCTCCTGGGATAGACCTGTCTCTCTGGGCCCTTCTCTGAGCTGGCACCAAGGGGCTTCCCGATCACTCAACCTTATAGAAAAAACGTTTGGCTCCTTCCTTCCTTCCTTCCGTCTTTCCTTCCCTCCTCCCTCCCTTCCTCCCCCTGCCTCTACTCCTTCCCTCTTTCCTTCCTTCTTCCTTCCTCCTGTCTCTCCCCTTCTCCTTTCCTAACTCTCTTCTTTCCTACTTCTATCTTCCTTTCGTTTTTGATTCCCTCCTGGACCCTAATTCTCTCAGCATTCTTGTTCCCTTTCCTTTCCTCCTGCCTTTTCTCCTAGTTGCCCACCCATCCATCACCTCTCCCCCTCCCACCTGCAGCCCCGCTGTGCTCCGGAGCCAGGCAGCCTGGGCAGCCCGGCGGCTCAGCTGCCTTCTCACCTGAGGGCACGGTGCTGCGGTCGCAGTGACCGTCCTTCAGCAGGCGGTCTCGGATCTCCCAGCTGAACATGCCGGGGTTCTCCCTCTTGTACTCCTCGATCTTTTTCTCCACATCGGGAGTGGCCACCTGCTTCAGAGGTGGAGGTGGGAGAGCAGGAGTGGAAAGATGGGGTGGGGGAAGAAGGATATACTTTTAATATCCGCCTCCCAAGAGCCCCAGGCGAGGCTGGTGGCCCTGGTCATACCCTTCTGAGATTGGCCTTATTTTTTCCAAAAGCCTGCTCCTGCCCCCCACCCAGAAAAGCACCCTGGGTGGGGTGATAGGAAGGTGATAAGTGATAAAATAGTAACTTAATTACTACGGACCCACTCACACCCTCACTACTCAGTTAAGAATGAAGGAAGATTTTACAGGTCTGGGATGGAGGTAGGGGTTAGGGTGGCGGGGTGGGGGGGACCATAGAGACACCCTAGACACCCTAGGAGTGACTCCTGGTCTCAAAGTCTGGGGCAAGTTGGACCTCAGTTATCCCCCTCTCTGGGAAATTCAAGTAATGGGTGGGGCCTATAAAGGGGTTGCAGACACTGTCCCGCTGCTTTTTCCATAGGAAGCTTATGGACACCCCGGTGCTACTGGATGATAGGGGGTCACTCACAAGCGTCGGTAGACCCACTGCCAGCTCAGAGGCAAAGACACTCACTCTGGGCTTGCTGCCACCGATGGCCCCAGGCCGGATGGACCCGGTCTCTTGGTAGCGACACAGAATCTTGGAGACGCAGCCGTGGGAGACACGAAGCTGGCGGGAGATGACGCAGGGCCGGATCCCGTGGTGGGCCATCTCCACGATCTTGTGGCGGATGTGGTTGGGCAGGGGTCGCCCGTTGATGAAGACCCCACCGAGCTGATTGACCCGGCCTTGGCCAAGGGGGGTGGACACTAGACAAGGGAGGGAAATAAGGCATGAGAGAGGCACAGGTGAGGGTAGGGGGGAGACAGTGGGCGCAGCACTGGACTCCAGGTTGGCTTGAGCCCCAGGACCAGGACCGTCTGTGTCCCCCACTTGCAGTGCTGGGAAGTTCAGAGGTCGGGAAAAGACTCCCAGGAAGCCATGGGAAGGTCCTCCAGGGGTGGAGGGAAGAGCCCTGGCTGGTTTCAAGAGTTGCCCCCAGATACTGTGTGCCCCTAGTCCTGCCACACCTGGGGAATGAGGACACCCCTGGGGGATCTGAATCCCTCTGAGAAGGGGAGGAAGAGAGATAGGGGTGAGAAGGTAGAGCCCCAAGGCTGGTAGAGCCTGGAGACTGGGATGGACCGGCTGCAGGTCTGCTGGCCTCTCAGGCCAGCAGCGAGACGTGCCCCATCTGGCCATTCCATGCACTCAGGGGTCAACATCCATCTTTTTGGGGTTCAGAAGGGGCGGGCTGATCACAAGTATTTACAGCCCGGGCTTTGGGTAGCAGAACTGTCCTGCCCATTAAAAAACTGAACAGGGAGCACAAATGAGGGGCCAGTGACCTAATGTGGATGGCAGCAAGCAGCCTCTGGGCTCTGGTTTTCCCTGGAGGGACTCCTCTTTCTTCCACCCCTCTCAAAGTTCTAATTTCGTTTGGGGGCAATTTGGGGACATGGGCTATTGTTGGTGAGCTTCTTAATCAAATGCCCGCTTGGTCTGAGATATCCATGAATGCTCCCTGCGGGCTCTGCAAGGCTGGTACACAGATGGGCCAGAGTCCCCAGTGTGGATGACTTCGGGAACCCGGAAGAAAGGCACCCTAGTATGTGCTGGGGGGAGGAAGCATGCCCGGGAAACCTTAATGCAAAGTCTACACAATTTTCTCACAGACGGTTGGGGGACACCGGCGCACTAATCCGGCCTCGATCCCCCCAATTTGGGGACTCAGCGGCTGCAGAGATCTGGCAGATTAGAACGATTTCACAGCCCCCCGAGTGGAGGGAGCTGACAGGATAATTGGAAAGGAGGAGGCGAGAAGAGGCTCTGGCGGCTGAGCCGTTCCTACCGCCTCCTCCCTCTCTTTCCCGGTCCCCCCACCACTCTTTGTAAAAGTAGGTGTCTGAAGTCACCCTCGGATTTAATCAGAAATCGTGCGTCGCCAAGTCAGAGTCACTCGGTCTCCGTGGCGGGATATGCCATTAGCGCTTGAGAGCTCTCCAGCGCCCAACTTTATATTCAAGAGCCTCTTTAGCGACCGGCACTCGGCTCTCCTCAGTATTCTCCGTCATGTTGGGCAAATATTGTTCTAATCCGCTGCGCCTCCTCAGCCGCCTGTTTTACTTGCATTCGCTACGGGAGAGTGCTACGGCAAATCCCCGGGCTTGCGTGCTCGCCGCCTGCGTGGCTGCTGGGGCGCACTTGATCACGGAACCGCTCTTGTCGCCGCAGTCTAATTCAGGGACCCGCACCGTCTCGCTGCCAGAGGGACACCCCCCCAGATCGCTGGCTGCCGGTCTGCCCATCCCCTCCCTGCCATCTCTCCCCTTCCTCACGCACAAGGGACTCTTTCGATGACAAGAAGAGTAATTAAAAAATAAATGTCGCACCTATCTCTGCTCTGTGACACCCTGAACTACCTGTCCCCAGAAGCCGAGCTGTCCCTCAGTTGTCAAGTTGAAGGTCGTCCATTAGCTTCAAAACAAAACAAAAACGTAGGACAGGGTTTTGGCGGTGCGCTCCCAGCCCTTTCTCCAGCGGGGAACCGGCCGCTGAGTCCTCTCTGCTCACCGGGTGCTGGATAGGTAGAGAGGACATTACAAAATGAACACTTTCCCCTAGTCTGGACATTGCGGTGCCCTCGCGCCGTCTTGAAGTTCTCGCTTGAGGGATTTCCAGAGTTCGGAAGCGCGAGTGAAAAGTTTGAGGGAAAAACTTCGTTACTATTTATTATTTCAAAGTAGTTTGCTTCCAGACCCAAAAACAGGCGTTTCTGAGTGTTACCTTAGGGGAAGCGGACAGCCTTCCTAGTTCAGGAGTAGAAAGCACCACGCATTTCGAAATAAAAGGGATTGGAACACTATCCCGGGGTGTAAAGAATTCAAAACAAGAGTCGGAAGCCCGCAGCCGGCGAAGGCAGAGAGGAGAAAGAATCCCCGGAAAAAGTAACTGAAAACGGTGGGGAGAACTGAAATTCCCTGCGACCTGAAATTTACTAGGAATTGAAATCGACGCGAGTTCAGGGGGCGGATAAAGGCCAGAGTCCGCGACCTGTGACTCTCAGGCCACCGGTCGGAAACCCGCGCAAAAGCCGACAAGTGTCGGTCCCAGAAACTTCCTGGCTCGGGCGCCCGGTCTTGGCTCCAGAAGAAAAGGGGACCCTCTTACTGCCGTTGGCGCCGCCACCACCCCTGGAGATCACCACCTCTCCCGGGACCTCGAGTTTCGCGGCGGCGGAGTGGAGGCCAGGCAAGCCCAGGCGCTCTTACCTTCCAGAGGAAATCCCGTGCGGGGGTAGTTCTGCCCCGGAGCGGGCCGCATCATTCTCGGTACCGTGCCGGGAAGGGCCGCCATTCTTGCGCACGCCGGGGACGAATCCAGAATCGGCAAAAATCGCTTCCCTTCCGCTCCCTTTACCCCTGCTGCGATCTCTTTCTTTCCCCTTTCTTCTCCCCCCCCCCTTTTTTTAACCTCTTCCTCCTCCCTCCACGCACTCCCTACCCCCCCCCCCACCCCGGGCTGCTGCAGTCTAACGCGTCCAGAAGCTGGGGAGGGGGGTGAGGTGGGGGGCAGGGAAGGTGGCGACAAGGAAGTTCAAACAAACAAACACACCAACCCCAAGTCCGCCTCTGTCCGCTCGCTCAGCCAGAAGTTGCGCGGGCTGATGCGCCGGGCAGGACCTGGGAGGCGAGGCCGGACTGTGGAGCGGGGCTGGGGGGACGCGGCCAGAGTCAGGGCCCCCAGCCTGGGCCTGGTGAGGGACGCGCACTCGCGCTCCGGGCCAAAGTTTCTGCGCCGGGAGGCTGAGGAGAGGATTTCTTTTTCCTATTTATTTATATATTTATTCTCTCGCTCTCGCCGGCCCGCCAGCCCTCCCTCTGCGCACTGCTCCCCACGCCTTCTCCTGACCACGCTCGCTGCTCCCTCACACCCCAGCGTTCACACCCCCGCCCCCCCAGGACTTGGGGAGGGAAGAAGATGCCTCTCGGGTTTCGGGGCTTGGAGGGAGGCGACAGGGGGTGACGGGGCTGGAAAGAAAAGAGGGAGAGCGAAGGGGCCAGCGATCCTCTGGGTAAGTTGTGCAAAAGTGCTCCACCGAGAGCGAGGAGGAGGAGGAGGAGGCAGCGAACGAGATCTGATAGGTTCGGACTTTTCTTTTATTCATGAGGAAGGAAGGGGGCCAGGGCGGAAGGGAGCGCAGGACCAATAACGAAAAGAAATCGCCAACGAATTTTTTCTCTTTTCTGATCCCTGGCTCGACCTGATTTGGGGGGGAGAATTTCAACTGCCCCTTAAGACAGAGGGAGCTGAGGCCGGGAGAGGGGGACACCAAGGAGAGGGTCAACTTTGTCTAAGTGTCTTCCTTTGGCAAAAGGGCCGATCAGCCGGTCCCAGCCTCAGGGCTGCCTGGGTCCCTCTCGCAGCCCGGCGGGGACGGTCGCTTTGGTTGGTGCCTCCCGTCCTCGTGGCGTTTTCTGCGGCCTCCAAGCTCAGCCCGCTGCCCCTCACGCCTGCCGCTCAGCTATTCGCACACGGAAATTTTTGCGAGTGGGGCCCACTGGGAAGCGTCCTAGGGCGACTTCAAAGGAGGGGTTTACGACTTTCTCTGGGAAATGCCGTCGGAGACCCCGAGCGAGCCCAGGGCTTCCCAGGCCTTCCACAGCTCCGAGTTGCCCAGAGTGACCGCGAGGGTCTAGAGCTTGGAAAACTGGGTCTGCGGGTTAGGGGCACTAGTGGTGCCTCCCTCCCTTCTCCTGCCCCCCACCCCCCAGCCACGTTTAAACCCAGTCTTCTGTCCCCAGGCATGACCAGTACTTTCCAACAGTAAGTCAAGAGTCCCGAGGCTGAACAGCAAGTGGGTGCCAGGATCGGGGGGTCCAAAAGGGTGGAGGGGGGAGAGAGGTCTTAGACCAGGAGAGGGTACCACCTAAGCTCATCAATTTTGAGCCCCCCGGGGAGGAGGGAGTTTAGAGGGGGTGTCCCAATGAAATGGTCAGGGGAGGGTCACAGCTTCCGCAGTCTGCTCACCAGGCCACAGTGACCAGCCGCCCCTGCCTCTGGACACCGAGTCCTGGGGGCGAAACGCCCTCCCAGCGGGGCAGGACGCCACGACTGCAGGCCTTTTGTCCCCCCGGGAAAGAGTGTCTCCGGCCAGGGCTGGAGGCAAAATACAATAAAATAAACCCAGCCTTCAAACTGGCTCCCAGCCCGCCCCCTGCCGCCCTCTCCCCGGTGCTGGGGTCAGCCTAGTCTTGGCCTGGGGGGCTCTCCTCTAGCTGGCCCCGGTGTCCCCCTCCTCTTCCCTTTTCCTCACCTGTGACCTTTGCCCCTCCCAGCGTGTGGCAGACTCCTGCTCTTGCCAGCCCCCTGCACTGGGGGTTGACAGATTCTTGAAGGGGGAGGCCCTGTGGGAATGGGGGTTGGCTGAAGAGTTGCTAAGCCCACACCCTTCCATGGCCCCAGGATTAAAGAGGAGGCTTGAAGGGGGACCCTAGGCTGTCTTGTCCAGACTTGGGTACCAGGTTGCCTGAGTTCCCTAGTCCCCTCTTTTCATCTGAGGTGCTACCGCACTATCCCCACAGTCCCCAAAAGAAATTGGGAGACGAAGTTTTAAGTATATGTGTCTGGGGAAGCTGAAGACAGACTTGAGACCCCTTTACATGTTGGCCTGGCCTGACTTGACCTTGAGAGGCAGCTATGTGTGTACATATATGGCCACAGATAGACACATATGTGTATATAACCTGTAAACACATATATGTAACATTCATTTATTCATCCACCACTAATTTCCCTCCTGCTTGGAGAGATTTCAAGCACCTTTTCTCTGTATTAGTGAGAGGAAAGGGCCAGTGGTCTGGGTTTATGACTTATGCCCAGGGCCAGGTTTCTAGGTGAAGGCGGGGCTGTTTGCACCTCCACAGAGACCTGTGGGCCAGTCTGAATAAATTCCAGTTTCTAAGTGAGCATCTGTGTTTATCTTTTGGAGTCTCTTCCATGCTGACGCAGCTTAGCTCTAAGGACCCCCCCAGCCCTCCCCCCCAAGGTGTGACTGTGTGTTTTGGTCAATTTCAGGGTGTCAGAGAAAAGACCTCAGAACTTGTCCCCCAGTCTGAGGCTGGCTGAGGCTGGAAGACTCAGCCCTCCCAGCAGAGTTTGTAGCCGTCTGCCTGAGTGTCTCACAAAGCCAGCGGGGAGCACGTAGCTGGACCCCTCAGTTCAGGGCCCATTGCCCAGCCAGACGTTGGAACCCCAGGCGTTCGGTGCTGGGGCCACCTTGCCTTGGCCTGGACCACCTCCTGGGCGAAGACCCTGAGCTGCGAGGGATCCCCTAAACCCCATGCTGGTGGCTCCAAAGCTGCATTTTGGAGGCTTGGGGATTCCATGGGCTCCCTCAGGGCAGGCGTAGGGGGAGGAGGGGGTGTCTGTCGGAATGAGCGTGGCTGTTCTTGCCTGTTGGAGACCAATTTCACAAATGATTTTTGCAACAATTAAGAAGTGTGGCGGGGTGAAATGGCGATTTCACATCCAGCAGGGGAAAGGGGGGTTCACCTGGGAACTGGGGCGGCTGTAGCTGGAGGGAGGGGAATCTTCCCCCTCCTCTCTGTTCCCCTTGCTAACCTCCTTGCCCAAATCCACTCCCCATACAGACATTAATCAACTCCTAAGACCTCCGATCTCTGCTGTAAGCGCCCAGGGGCTCGGGTCTGCGTTATGTGCTGGGCTGGACTTGGCCCGAAAAGTTTCCCCTTCAGCCCCTCACCCTGATTTCTGCCTCTCCCTGCTTTTCTCCCTCCTCTCTCCCCTCCTCACGCTCTTGCTCTGATGCTCTGACAGGCTTAGACTTTGTCTGTCTGTCTGTCCCCACCCCCCAAGTCTGTTTCACGACCGCCTCCATCTCTCATTTTGTCCCCCTCCAGCTTTTCCTCCTGCCTTTCTGCCTTCTCCCCAGCGGGTTTCCTCTCTCACTCTGTTCATCTTGTCCACCGCCTCCCCCATCTCCATGGTTTCCAGAGGTATGTAGGGGCCTCCACCGCTCTCCAGCCTGCGAGTCAGTCCTCAATCCCAGGGAGGACACTTTGGTCCAAATGGGGTTGGGCAGCCACCTCTCTCTGGGTCGCTGGGAGCTGTCTCTCCAGGAGCATCTCACGGTGGGCCCAGCCCAGTGCACGCCCCTGCCTTGTGCCAGTGCTCCCTGCCTTGAACCTCTGTCCCCCTACTTCCACCTCTCCCTTCTGGCCTGAGAGGCTCCCCCTACCTCTTTTTTCTAAAGGCAACAACAATGCTAATAGGAATTTTTCCTCCCAAGTTCCCAAATTGAGCTCTCCAAATCCAATTAAAAGGGGAAAGAAGACACAGGTCCAAGTGCAGGGGCCAGGCCCCAGGTGCCTTCAGGAAGGTGCTCTTTCTCTGCCGGCTCCTGCTTCGGCCCTGGCTCTGCTGGGACCTGATGGGGGAGGAAGTGTGAGGGTCCCTTTTCTCTGTCCCCAAGTGGGCAGTGGCCCCTTCCACCAGCCCGAAGGAGAGGCCACCCTTTTAATTTCAGATCCCTGTGCAGGGAGCACTTTTGGAAAGCGATTACCCAATAAATCTTCCTTTAAAGGGTGATAAATCCACCTTGAAAACTAGGGGTTTTGATTTCGGCGGGCCGTTTGCATTTTCAGAGGCTCCGGCCCAAGACATCGACAAATGGAATTATTCAGTCTTTAAATGTTTGATAATGAGAGAGGAGGGGTGGGCGTGGGGGTGGGGAGAGAAATGGAATATCCAGGAACAAAGGCCCCTGTGGACACTCACTCCTGGTTCCGGAAGCCAGGATTCCTCAGGGCTGTTTGAAGAAGCACCCTTGAAAAAGAACACCTTTCTCCCACTCCCCCCAATCTTTTATTATTTTTTTCCCCTTAAGAAGTAGCACTCTCCCTAGAGTGACCTTGAAATATCTGCCCAAACCGACACAGGAAGGAAGGAAAGGGAAACTCAAATGTTTTCTTCCTTGACATTTTTCTTTTCCCCAGAAAAAATTAAATCATATGCAGTGGATCCCTGTTCTCAAGATAAACTGTAACAATAATAATACTCAAGCTTCTCCCATCCTAGTCTGCTGCATAGGGGCCCAGGGAGCAGCTTCCCCTCTGCCTTGACCACTTTTATCCCCTCCTCCTCTTCCTCTCCTTCTCCCTCCTCCCTCTCCTTCCTCTTCCTCCTCTCCCTCTTTCTGTGCCTTCTTGGCCTCTTCCTTTTCCTCTTTCTCCATCTCCTCATCCTCTTTTCTTCCTTTGCCTACTCTTTATGCCTCTTCCTCCCCCTCTTTCTTCTTCTCAGGCTAGTCAGGAGCCTCTTATTTAATGAAGTTCTGGAAATAGAGACAGTGAGGCTGAAGCTGAGAGGGAGACCCAGGAGGTACTGAGATGTCTCTCTTAGCACCTTGATGTGGTATGACTGCTGGGTCCCTTCTTTCTCCCTGGGTTCCCTTCTTCCCCTTCCTCCTCCCCCTCTTCTCCCTCCTCCCTCTCCTCTCCCTTCTCTTCCCCTTCTTCCTCCCCTTCCTCCTCCTTCCTCTCTTCTCCCTCCTCCCCTTCTCCCTCCCCCTCCTCCTCCTCTCTATCTTCCCCCTCCTCCCC
>PVIJ01002520.1:0-118144 GCA_004024925.1 Scalopus aquaticus | reverse complement strand
GTGGGAAAAGGGCTTCCCCAGGAACCGGAGGGGAAAGGCAGGAATAGGAGAATGCCCCTCCAGTCTGTCTCAGTGGCCTAGAGCGTGCAGAATGGGGTGGAGGTGACTATTTTGATGACGTATGTGAGAACGTGTGAGGCTGAGCACATGTGTATATCTGTGCATGTGTGAGTGTGCACAGGAGTGCACGTGGGCGTGCACACACAGGAGGAGGCAGAGGGGTGTGTGCAACAGGGACTTTTTTCCTGGAACCATTGGAGAGTCTGGGGAAGGAAGCCTCCCCCCAGCTTCCCAGCTACCTGAACAAAAGACCAAGTGTGGGGAAGCTGCCTTCTCTGGCCCCTTTAGATCACTTCTCCAAGTTCAATTTGCACCGAGTCCAGCGCTAATGGGTTGTAGACTGCGCCCTTGGACAATTACCTTATCACCGCCAAGCATCTATGGAACCAGCAAGCATTTTCATCAAACAAATCAAAGGGGGGAGGGGGTGGCGGCGCCCAGCGTCGGCTGGCCTGGAGCTCATGGCTGCGCCCCAGTTCCAGGGAAGCCCACAAGCCCAGACTAACTCTCCCTCCAGGCCCCCAGGCTTTTGTGTGTGTGTATGGGGAGGATGGCAAGGAGGACAAAAAGATCAAATGCCGCCTGGTCCCCACCTCTGAAGGGCTTGTTGCTAAGGGGAAGCTGATGGAATTGGGTCCTTTTGGTCCTTGGGGCTCCTCTTTCATCCTGTCCTCTAGAAGCCCCCTCTTGTATCAGGCCTGCTCAATAGGGAGAGATCCTTCCTCTTGGGCACAGGAGAGCTTGTATTTATTCACTGCTGTAGTCTAAGGTCCATAGTAGATGCTCAATAAAATTTAACAGGCTGGATGAATGAACAGATGATTCGAGTTCAAGTAGAATGTGGACCTGGGAAAAGGCTGGGAGAATCCCAAGGTGCTAAGATTTCCTCCACCTGAAGGCGCATGAAGGGGGTAACTGTCCACTGGACTTGGTGAGCACTGCCCCCCAGAACTCAGAGCCTGGCTGATCCATATTGTTAGGCAGCACCTTGGGAGTTGGGGAAGCACACCTCTCGAGTGCTTGGTCTGCAGTGGGCGCTTGCTCCTTCTGGCTCCTTTGCTGCCTCTCTTGTGGGCCACCAGGACTTTTGGCATTCATCTCTGCAATGCCAGGGCTGATCTCAGTGTCTGGAAGACCACAGAGAGAGCTCAGTAAAGAGCCAAGTTGAATGATCATGTTACTCTTTGACCTTGGAGCCAATATTAATTACTTGCATTTTTGAATGCCTGCCGTGTACCAGGCATTTGAGAGCAAGCCTGCTGAATCTGCAGCTACCCTGTGCGGTGGACATCAGCATCTCTGTTTACAGAGGTGGAGACTGAGACTCAAAGGAGGTTGAAGGCCAAAGGTGCTATCAGGTGGTAGAAAGGGGATCACGTTCCTTGACTCCAGTCTGCTCACTTTCTTGCTCCCATTTTGTTGTTTGCTGCCTCAGTTTCTCTTTTTGTGCACCAGATGATCCCAGGACTGAGCAGAGACTGGCATATAGCAGGTGGTCAGAAAGTATTATTAATGAATGAATGAATGAATGAAGCTGAAAAAAGGTCCATAGGAGTCCGTGGGTGGGCGTGAGGACCACAGAACAGAGGGCTGGGACGGAGTCCTTGCGATGACCTTGCTAAGGAGTTTGCAGCTTTGGGAGCCCACTTCCCTCCGGGGGGCTCTGAGGAAATCAGAAGGGCTTTTGCAGTCCAGAGGTGCCTGGCTCCAGGGAGGTGGCCGGCAGTGGGGGGTGTTCAGGAGCCTCTGCAGGCGCCAGGTCTTCATTGAAATGTATAGGTGGAAGGAAGGGAGCACTGCATATTTGTCTAGGTGAATTAAAAGCACAATCCCCATTTCCCAGAGGGAGCAGTTGGTTCATATTTATACATTTAGTCTTACAGGTGTAAAATAGGTTTCCTTTATGCTTATATAATAATTTTTCATTTGAATTTCAAGGCTTTATTCCCTTTTTTGGATTCAAGTCTTCCACCTGAACCCGATTCTCTCCATAACCATTAATTCCTTCATCATAAAAATGAATTCCATCTAATTCTCTATAGTAGCAGTTAGAGCAGATCAAAAAGTGCCTTTGCAAAGGGGCTCCCCCTCCCTTCTGCCATTGTGGTTTTTAGCTCTTCTGCTCGCCTCACCCCCTCCTGATGCTGAGTTTCAGAAATCAGGGCTTGGAGCAGAAAACTTATTTCTCTCGCTCAGGAAGGATGTGTGTGTGTGCGCACATATGCACACACACACACACACACACACACACACGCACAGGTGTGCTTAGAAAATGCTCCTCGCTATCAGAAAGGCGACAACAACAATAACTCGGTACTTACGAAGAGCCAGATACTGGCTAGGCTCTTTACATAGGTGATGTTATTAGATCCTTATCTACAGCCACAAAGCACATACCAGTGACTTCACATTCCACACGAGGAGACACAAGTCCACAAATGTGAAACTAATTGCCCGGGGTCACAGAGTGAGGAGATGGCAAGATTTAAAATTAAAAAAAAAATCAAACATTTCACATAGACATACTGAGTTGGGCACTTGCCACTGACACCCTAACATGTCCCAGCACCATGTCATGCTCCCCAGAAGAAATCGCAGTCATGAGCTTGACATGCATCATCTCTATACATGCTGCAGCAGCTGGAGAATGGTCCCCAAAGCTCTCAGGTCCTAACCTTTAATATGAAAAGGAAGCTTTGAAGAGAGACTCAGTTAAAGAGCTTGCCCTGGGTTACCTGGGGAGTCCTGTAAGTGTCCTTATATGAGAGAAGAAGAGGGAGATTTGATTGGAGCGATGTAGCCACAAGCCAAGGAATGGTGGCAACCACCACAGGCTGGAAGAAGGGACAGATTGTCCCCTAGGACCTCCCCATAGTTATTTAGGACTCCCACCTCCAGAACCATAAGGGAATAACGTTCTGTTTCCTTAAGTCACTAACTGTAGTAATTTGTTACAGCAGCCACAGGAAATTAATATACAAGCTTTGATAATTTTACTACACATTGGCATTAAAATACCTTGTTTTCACAGCTTACATAATGGTAGACTGTGTGTATTCTGTGGCTGTAACCTGGAAATTTGCATTTCTTGCCCAACGTAATGTTTTTTAAGACTTATTCTTTTTAACATAGGTAGTGTCATTTAAAGGGGGGGGGAGTAAGGAAAGAATGAACATAGACACAGTCAGATCTTGAAGGGCCCCATTTTTTTGCCTCTACAGAATGCTTTGCTGGGCAGACACGAAGGTGGTGCTGGCAACTGTGTTCTGAAAAGGGCTGGGTCACACTGGCCCTTCCTACACCCCCAGGTATGAGGACTCAGGTGAATATGGATTTGCCACGTGTGTGAGGGGCTGTCTTCGTTGAAGCGTGAGAGAAGGTGTGGAGACCTGGTTTTAAGTGAATGCAGGGATTCCATGTCCGTGAGACCTTGGAGGGCCAAGGGTTCCAAACCATGGAGGGGAAGACACTTAGCAGGAACCCACCGATGGAGAGGGCATGTGCACCTGCACGGCATGAACCTGTGGGCGTGAGCGCATTTGTATGTGCCTGTGTGTAGGTGAGCTCCTTGAGGTTGCTGGCATGGTCTGCCCATCCCTGGGACCTGGAAAATGGTGCCTGTTTGTTGCAAGACTGAGTGGGTGTGATTGGCGGGTGGGTGGGGAGGGTGCTGGTGACCATCCTGCAAATGTAAGTATCTGGTGATACATGATTGATGCAAGTTTATAAAGTTGATAGAAATTGTGGGATTCTGAGTGAACAAATGATCCTAAGAATTAGTCTAAGCAGGTGCCACTCGTACTATGGCTGAACACTTTGACATTTGATAAAGTTTTCAGGCCTGTGTTTTAAACACTTGGCTCACACCTCTATATGGTGTGGTCCAGAAGCTGGCTCTTCTTATCCCCCCAGTAAAGGGGTCTCCTGGGTCATGGGGCAAGCTGGGTGCACAGCTGGGGCTTAACCCCCTGTGGGTCGAGGGAGAAAACTCTACAACAGGACTCCGCCTTTTTTTTTTTTTAAGATTTATTTATTTATACATACAAGAGCTGGGGTGTAAGTTAGAGGTGTGTGGGGATTCACCAGAGACAGTGGGGAGCAGAACAGGTGGATTGACTGAAACACACTGTAGAGGGGAGCAGCGGGCAAGATAGGAGCGGTCTGCTGTGCCATGGGGGAAGCTCCCTGACTGGGGAATTGAACTTGTGCTGCAGTGGCTACCAATAGTTTCATAGTGCTGAGATTTAACCCCTTGTGCCACTAGAGACTGGGTCTTTGAAACCCAACAGCTCCATTTTCTCCTTGGTTTCAGGCCTGGCGAGCGTGGTTCCTGGGCAGTTATGGAACCTCTCTGAGCTTGTTTCCTCGTTTGAGCACAGTAATGCCTGGTTGTGCGCCAGGCTGGCACTTAGTAGGCCCAGCACAGACAGCCCTGCTGCTGTTCCTTAGTTGAATATTATGTTTCCTCTTACAACCCAGGGCTGTAACATACATTCCACAAAGAAATTATGGGGGAAATTTAGAGAAGCAAGCAGCCACGCCAGTTGACTGGCATCAACTGTTATCACCAGGGGGCTTTAGTTATCCCTTTCTTGGGGTCACTGGTGCGTGATGACCTATGACCTGTACAACCGGCAGGGGTAGGAGCCCAGCAGATTTGGGGTCATCTAGGACTTCTAAGAAGACCTGATGGACCACTTTCCAATCTGGGGTTTTTCATTAGGTGGGGGCAGTAAATCAAAGGGAATGCTCCAGGCTATAAACTTAAAAGGGCCCCGGAGTGATGGAACTGGGCAAGGAAGCTGGAGGGGGAGGAAGCTCTGAATCCCCTGGTTGGTTTCCAGATGGACTTGAGGGGAACACAGTAGCACAAGGGAAAAAGACCCACCAAAAATAAAATTGAGAGGTGAATGACAAACTGGCAAAAATAATTGCAACATCTCTGCTACAAAGAATCAATATCTTTGCTATATAAAGAGCTTTTGCAAATCAATAAGGATGATGAACAGCTGCTGGGCAAAGACCTGTGCTGGCATTTTATGAAACACACAGGAGAGATTTAGACATATAAAAAATTGTTATTTTTGGGCCTCCCTGGTGGCGCAGCGGTTAAGTGTTGCGCTGTGGAGCTGTCGGCAATGCGAGTTCGACTGCGAGTTCGACTCCCGGCCAGGGAGAATCCCACGTGGTGCGGCAGACCTCTCCTGCCTCGCCCGCTGCTCCCCTCAGCAGTGTATTTCTGATCTGCCTGTTCTGCTCCCTACTCTGTCTCTGGTGAAGCCTCTCACCGCTCCACACCTCTGGTCTGTACCCCAGCTGTATGTATAAATAAATAAATCTTAAAAAAAAATTGTTATTTTTACCAGATATCCAAGAAAGCAAACTAAAGTAATGAGCTCCCTTGCTCACCCATCCAAAGGGGCAGCTGTGAGGGCACATCAGCACTATCCAGGGTTGGGAATAGGGGACTTCTGGAGACTAGACTCTCATGTGTGTTTGTGATGGAGTAAACCGGACCAGTTTTCCAAAGGGCAACTTGGCAAGTACGTTGCCGAAGCTCTGGAACTATTTAGCACCACCCTTGGGAATCACTGTGTATTTCTAGGTTTTATCACACATATATGCAAAGATATAAGGCTGGTTAGCGCAGCATTTTTTGATAATAGGAGAAACAAACAAAATAAAACTCTTGATAACAAGATACCGACAATACATTAAGCAACATCCATATGATGGAATATGCTAGAACTGTCACAAGGTCTCATAAGAAGTAGCCCCATATCATGCTTCTTCCACTCTGTTCCAGCCTAAATGTTTTACCTACAGCCTCTTTTTTAATTCTCACAACTGTTTGAGATGAGCACTAATATAATCATCCCACTTGCACTGGCAAGTAAAGGAAGCTCTAAGAAGTGACTCATACATATCCCTTACCTGGTAAGTGGCACGGGCCAACTTGACCTCAGGTGGCCTGGCTCTAGGGTCACATTCTTATTTTTAAGATTTATTTATTTATGCATACAAGCTAGGGTATAGGCCAGAGGTGTGGGATGGTGAGAGGATTCACTGGAGACAGAGTGGGGAGCAGAACAGGCAGATCTACTGAAATACACTGCTGAGGGGAGCAGTGGGTGAGGCAGGAGAGGTCTGCTGTTTCATGTGGGTCAGCTGCCTGGCCAGGGAGCGAACTCCTGCTGCAGTGGCTGTGGATAGCTTCATAGTGCAGTACTTAACCCGTTGTGCCACCAGGGAGGCCCTAGGGTCACATTCTTAACTGAGCTACACCAACTCTCAGAATTTTTAATGGTAAAATATTCATGAAACAATGAATAGGGAAAAGAAGCACCTTCTAAATAGCATAATGCCTCTTAAAAAAATATATGTCCAGGGCTTCCCTGGTGGCGCAAGGGGTTAAGTCTCTGCACTATGAAGCTATCAGCAGCCACTGCAGCACGAGTTCGATCCCCAAGTTCGATCCCCAAGTTTGATCCCTGGCCAGAGAGCTGACCCACATGGCAGAGCAGGCCTCTCCTGTTCTGCCCGCTGCTCCCCTCAGCAGTGTATTATGGTGGATCTGTCTGTACTGCTCCCCACTCTGTCTCTTGTGAATCCTCTCACCCTTCCCCCGACACACACACCCCTCTGGCCTACACCCCAGCTCTTGAATGCATAAATAAATAAATCTTTAAAAAAATTATACATCCAGAAGAATGGATACCCAAAAGATGAGTGGGGCTTACTGAGGGGAGAGATTATGAGTGTAGTTTATTTTCCAGATATTTCCTAACTTTTCTGTGATGAGATTATAACTTTTAAAAATAAGGACGCCTGTGTGCAAGTTATTACAATGAAAACACTTTTTTGAGCCCATGTTCATGCCTCAGCACCAATTAATTACCCCCAGCCCGAGAACAAAGACACGAGGACTCACAGGTGAGTCCCCAGTGTCACTGCGCCTTCCCCACTCCCCCCCGAAGGAAGGTGGAAGGCGCTGATGGGATTCACCTCCACTCAACAACAAAACTCTGAGAAAACAATCATCGGAGGCCCACAAGGTGCCCACCCCAGGGTCAGGCATGGGGAGTGACAGGGTGAGCGTCCCAGGGGTTGATGGTTGAGCTGGGGAGGGGGCACCCCCTCTGCTGGAGCTGAGTCCCATGCCTGAGGGCCATGTGATCCTGCTCCTGCACGAACCACTCATCTTCACTCTGTCGAGAGCATCCAGGTAGCTTCGGTGGGCTAGAACAATGATTCTCAATGATTCTCAAAGCCGACTGCATCAGCATCAGGGAGTTTGTTAGGAATAGAACTTCTGGGGTGCACAACAGACCTGCTGAGCCTGAACTTGGGGTGGGTGGGGGCAGCGGGTGTGTTTTAGCAGGGTTTCAGGTGATTCTGCTGCACATGAGTTCTCAGGGTTCACAGTGCAGGTTTAGAGTGTTGGAGGGTGTCAGAGGCATTTCTCACTTTCTCAGATATTCCCTCTCCCCCCAAAAAAGTGACAGGCTCTGTGAAACTTGTTTTCTGAAATCCTGAAGACAGGCTCTGGGAAATGAGTTAGTTTTCTCCCTTCTCTGCTCCCTCTCCTCCAGCAGAACTGCTGACAGCTGATTAATGGGGAATGACTCTCCAAAGATTTCTTTACATCTATTAGGTTAGGAAAGGCTTTGAAAATTTTTCGTGGCAATTGTGCCTGCAAAGATGCCTTCCATTGGCTCTCCTTGGGGATGGAGAAGTTGTATTCATCTCCTTGCAACTTACAGTATGACCTCCCTTCTGGTACCTCTTGGGCTGGGCTGGGCTGGGCTGGGAGCTGCTTGGGCTCTAGCACAGGGTCACAGTGTAACCTTGGACAAGTCGCTTTCCCTCTGGGTCTCAGCATGCTCTTCTCTTTAATTATGGGATCATCACTCGCCTCTGTAATTTGAAACCTAGACATAGTCTTCTCTTCTGAATTTCCAGAACTGGGTTTTATTGAGAAGGTTCCTGGAGTTGCATTTCATATATTGATTAATTTTAAGGAAGACACTCTTTTGTGCAGAGAGAATGTGTGTGCATGCATGTGCATATTGCGGAGTACATAGGCTGCAGGGAAGAAGAGTAGATTTCAGTTCTCTTTAGTCTCGGAAAGCTATGCTGACCCCCAAATGTTGACTGGCCCTGAATTACTGTGAATTGCAAAACAGGGACATTGGACTGTGTTCCCTGGAAAGTCAGACCGTTTTTTGGGTACTCAAGGACAGCGTGATTGACATCAAAGCTGTAAGTCTTTTAAGCAGAGACCCCTTAGCAGGTGCTGGGAGTCCTGTAAACACCCTTCAGAGGTAAATTCTTTATTTTCCCTTTAGTGGAAAGTGAACCCCAGAAGCTGTGGATGAGAGAAAGCAGTGAGGGAGTCCTTCTAAACCACGCCCTCCACTGCGTGTGCCAAGATTTGGATCCCTGGGAACCTGGGCGGGAGTGCAGGGGGCAGGGGCTGAGCGGTTGATTCCTGTTGTGCCTCCTCTCTCTGTTCATCCCGAATACTGTCAGTTTCCGTGCGTGCCACGCTGCAGAGCAGGCTGGAGTGAGGACCACAGCCATGGTCTGCAAGGAAAAGGGCATCTTAGCTTGTCTCCTTCAGCTGGTGATGTCCACTGACTGATAACTGGGTCCCAAGGGCCACTGGCCAGAGCTGGGTGACGCTTCTGCTCCCCAGTCTTTGCTGGATAAAAGAAGACTTCAACCCAACTCTTGCGGCCCAGGGCATCCCCTCCCAGCTGGGAGCCTGGCCAGAGATTTCCAAGGCCCTATTGGCTGAACCTCCCCAGGACAAACAGCTTGGAATCTATCACCCCGGTCCATGTAGATATCAGCCGTGATTCTCCAGCCACAGAGCTGCCCCATTTCCGCTTGGATTCTGAACCCCTGACTTATCAGCTATGTAAGCTGCGGGTGAGTCCATTTATCTCTCTGTGCTCTGTCTGCCTTGTATGTAAAATGGGGATACTAGTAATCTTAGGGGGTGATGAAAAATTAAATGGGACTGATACGTAGGAGACGCATCGTACATGTTTACTGTTATTATTAGAGGTTGCTCACAACAGTCTACTGGACCAGTGTGGTTTTGATGGCTGTGTAACGAGAGGGACGATGCAGACACAAAAAGGAGAAGCAGTTCAGAGAGGCTTGGACACTGTGGTTAGAGACCTGGGTTTGAATCCTGGGTCTGTCCTTTCCAAAGCTGGAGCCTCCCTTTCCTGTGGGTGGATTGGCATCCAGCTCTTAATCAGACACAGAGAGTCCAGGATGCTGGGTTGGGACCCCAGAGCTAGGGGTGTGTAATTTTGGGCAAAGGCTTTTTTTTTTTTTAAAGATTTATTTATTTATGCATACAAGAGCTGGAGTGTAGGTCAGAGGTGTGCGGGTGTGTGTGTGTGTGTGTGTGTGTGTGTGTGTGTGAGAGAGAGAGAGAGAGAGAGAGAGAGAGAGAGAGAGAGAGAGAGAGAGAGAGAGAGAGAGGAGGACCCACCAGAGACAGAGTGAGGAGCAGAACAGGCAGATTGACTGAAATCCACTGCTGAGGGGAGCAGCGGGTAAGGCAGGAGAGGTCTGCTGTGCCATGTGGGAAGCTCCCTGGTTGGGGTTCGAACTCGTGCTGCAGTGGCTGCGGACAGCTTCATAGGCTGAGACTCAAACCCTTGCATCACCAGGGAGGCCCCAAGGATCTCTTTTTACTGGTGGCGATCAAATGACTGGTACAAGGACACCCGGCCAGATATGCAAGCTTTGGAGCGAGAACTCAGGCAGAAGTGCTGCGAAAGCACACGCCTGACTCTGAGGAATAATCCATCAGAAGTGGCTGCAGGGAATGGAGAGGAAGGTGACTGAGAGCGAGGGGCTGTGTCCAGTCTCCAGGGCTGGTTTCTCTGCCGCTTGCTCTGCCCAGTCTGCATCTTTGGGGGGCAGCCAGGAGCCACCACAGCAGAGCCGCGGCTCCCCTGTGATCTGAATCCCCCTTGGCTGCGGAGGCTGTGACAGGCATAGAGCAGAGAAGAGCTTAGGCCGTTTGAAAGCTGGAGCCATTTCAAAGGGAAGGCAGGTCCTTGATATTTCCTGAAAATACTTGAAAAAAACTTTTTGGCTTCTAAAAAGCAATGTTCTCGCTATGCAGAGTACACAGAACAAAAAGACTGCCCAGCGTGGCTCACGCCTTGCATTTTCAGCTATTTGCTTTCCATATTCTCCCTATCCCTACACCGACACTCATACTGAGGGTTCAAGTGCTAATTTACTCAAGGCGATGGGAAAGCGTTCATCTCTTTCGTGGGTTTATTTTATTTATTTGCAGCGAGCATGTGTAATAGCTGCACACAGTTCCAGCATGAGCACCTAGCACAGCTTCGTTACCCAACCCCCAACTGCTGTGACTTCTGTGGGGTGCTTTCTCCTACCCCTCCATAAGTAATGCTGCGATGGGCCCCCTGGCGCACCTGTTGTGCGCACACCTCCTCTCTGGCCCCCAGGAAGGGAGACGCTCCCTCAGACGCCTTGCGTCATTTTCCCATTGCTTGGAGTGAGACCAAAGCTCACTTCAGTTCCAAACGCCGGAGGCCAGAGACCCTTCAAAGAAAGGACTTTCCCTGTTCCATTAATTGGGCAATTTGGAAACCTGGGCTTGAGCAAAAATATTATTTTTCCCCAGTCATTCTCAAATTGCTCATTCACCAAGTTAAAGCGGCCAGTCAAAACGAGGGAAAAGAAAACATAAACCCAAACTTCGAACCAGCTGTGCCGTGTTGTGTAGACAAAATAACCCTCCAACAGACCGATCGGATCACCTTTTTGACCTGCTGATTCTCTATAATGTCAGCGGGACTTCAGCTGTTGTTCCAGTGGTTGGGCTTTTGTTTGTTTCCTCCTCCTCTTCCCTCTGGTTTTTTTTTTTTTTTTTTCTTTTCTGCTTGGTTTGTTGTGCACACAATATTCCAATATTAGGGAGATGGAGTGACAAGAAAGAAAATATACTTACACACTCCTGGGCCAGAGGACTTGGGACTGGGGGCTGCCCCTTCCTTCTTTCCCTGCACACATCCTTCCTCCCTCCCTCCTCCCCTTCTTCCCATCCATCCATCCATCCATCCTTCTTGCCCTCTGTCCCTTCCTCCCTTTCACTCTCCCTCCATCCCTTTATCCTTCCTTTCTTCCTCCTTCTCTGCCCTCCCTCTTTTCCTTCCTTTTCCACTAAAAAGAATTGTGGTAAAACACACGTACATTGACTATGCGATGTTTTAACCATTTTACACTGCAATCCATTGATTTAGCACATTCACAATGCTGTGCAATCATCACCACATTCCAGTTCTAGAACATTTTACTTCTCAAGAGGAAATTGTGTACCCCTCAGCAGTTACTCCCATTCTCCTCCCCCACCCCGCCTGACCCCAGCCCCAGGCAGCCGTTAATTCCCTTTTTGTCTCTGTAGAGCTGCCTATTTAGAGTATTACATAGAAATGCAATCCTAGGGAGAGTATCCTTTAGTGTCTGGTCTCTCACTCAGCCTAATGTTCTCCTGGTTCACCCATGCTGTGGCAAGAAGCAGACTCCATTCCTTTTTAGGGCTAACTAATATTCCCCTGGAATAGAATTTCCCATGTCTGCATCTTTTTTTTTTTTTAAAGATTTATTTATTTATACATACAAGCTGGGGTACGGCCAGAGGCGCGGGGCGGCAAGAGGGCTCACCAGAGACAGAACGGGAAGCAGAACAGGCAGATCAGAAATACACTGCTGAGGGGAGCAGCGGGCAAGGCAGGAGAGGTCTGCCGCACCATGTGGGATTCTCCCCGGCTGGGCGTCGAACTCGCATCGACAGCTCCACAGCGCAGCGCTCAACCGCTGTGCCACCAGGGAGGCCCCCCATGTCTGCATCTTCATGTGCGTGTTTGGAGTTTGGTGTTCACATCGGGTAGCCTGGTGTGCAGGTGAGAAGGGACCCCTGGATGATAAGGCTGCCAATAAGACTGACATGGCATCAAGCATGTCAGTCACCTGGTCACTTACCTGGATTAACAAAATGGCTTTTGGATGAGGCTACCTAGATGGCTCATTTACACTGGTTGGGTTTCCTCATTAAAAATGAAATAATGTCATTTTTTAATAGGGTTGTTTTGAGGATTAATTGGCTAATTCAGACAATGCATCAAAAGTTTTTACTATTCCCTCCTTAAACCAGTTGATAGGGTTCAGTCTCTGGCATTTCACTTAATACAGTTTCATCTTTTATCACAGTGCCACCTGTTCCTCACCTGTGTGCTTTAAATGACTGTTGAGAGGATGGACTAAGTTATAAATAAATTGCAAGTCATAGAGAACTTGAAAATTTGCTTTAAGAACACAAAAGGGCTTAGTCTGGGTTTGGTTTACATGCCTCTTCTCCCTAAAACAATGAAAGATGATTTAAAGAGGATGAAAATCCTATAGGTCTATTGAAGGAAGGATATGAGAAGATCTAAAGTAAGAAGATGGAAGTAAGGAAAAGAGTTGAGTCAAAAACCCAGACAGAGAGAAGGCTGATAACTGAGTATAAAAATTTGCTCTGAGTTTCCTAGCAGTCATGGCAAAAAGAGAAAGAAAGAGGGTTGAACCAATCTGATGCAGGGTCTCTCAATTTAGCTATTATTGCCATATTGCACTGCATAATTCTTTGTTGTCAGGGCTGTCTTATGTACTACAGCATGTTGAGCAGCATCCTTGACCTTCCCTGCTGGATGCCAGTGGCATCTTCTCTGGGTGACACTATTTATTCCTCCTATTCCATGACTGCTTCCTTTGGTCCCTCTGCCATGTGCTGGGCTGACACCTCATGTGCACATCACAGGCTTTATCTCATGAGCCATTAGCTACTTTCCTTGCATACTGTTCTCATCCTGCTGCACAGATGAGGAGGCTGAGCTTGCCAGATGCCTCACTCAAAGTGGCAGAGGGGCATTTAAACTAGGCTTCCCTGGTCCCTGTACCCATAACTGCTGGAGCCGTGGTTCTCTATGATGGGGTGGTTTTTGTCCTGTCAGCCATACCTGGAGGAGGTAGGAGGCTGCCCCTGGCTTCTAGTGGGCAGAGGCCAGGGAAGCCTCTCGTCTTCCTTGTGCACAGGACACCCCACAACATGAAATACTCAGGCCAGTGTGTCAGTGGAGCCACAGCTGGTGGTTCAGCAGCAGGAGGGGTGTGCCTGGTGGGGAGGGAGGTTTGGAGGAAGAGGAGAGATGGGTCTGGAGACAGGTGGGACCCCACAGCCTGGGCTTCCCAGCCTTCTCTGCACCCTCTCCACCTCCTAGAATAAAGACCCACAACTGGCTTTTCCTGTATTTCGGCTGCTGTCTGCACCGCAGTGGAGGGGCTGCTGCGATCGGAACTCATCCAGAAGTTGTTAAGATTCTAGACATTTCTTTCTTTGTTTTTGGTTGATGAGCAAAAGTTGGAAGGTGAGCGTATAATCCTAGACCCACAGAATCATCTGAGGGGGTCATGGCCGTGGGAAGAGTCTGCTCCGGAGGGATGGGGGCCAGCCCCGCCTCTGCCTGTCTGCCCCTGCTCCTGAATCCCCTTGATGAGGACAATAGTGCCCCCCCAGTGTGGCTGGGAGGGGTCAGTGCTGTGATGTCAGACAGCCTGGCCCTGTTCACGACGGCCAGCTCTCAGCCACTCAGCCCTCGCCAGTGCCACCATTACTGTTTTCACGACTACCTGAATCTGGAGATGACCTAAGCCGACCCCCAGGTGGCAGATGGGGACATGCAAGGCCCAGAGCAGGAGCCCCGACCCACAGAAGCGGGGGGCAGCGGGGCTCCCACTCCCAGCCCGGGACTGGGCCCCATCCTGGAAAGGGCAGAATTTCCACCTGAGCTTGGAGCGGGAGGAAGAACCGCCTCCTCCAGCTTCCTCTTCCTGAACCAATTTGTAATTAGTGGCTTGTGGCCCGTGCTCCCCGCCTCCGTCGACCTGTAAAACCTGTATGAGAAGCTGCTGGGGCTCGGCAGCTGGCTGGGCGGCCTCTCTGTTCTGGCCCCTTTGTCCCCTTTGTCCCTTGGCTCCTGCAGGAGGGGCGGACAGGCCTTCCCGGCCCAGCCCGACCCCTCCTGGGCCGCTCACCCAGCCTGGTCTGGGCTGTAATCCGCGGCCAGGGTGGAGGCGTGCTGCGGTGTGGTGCCCTGCTGCGGGGTGGTGGGAAGACCCCCTAAGGGCAGAGCCACAGGGGCCTTTCTAAAGGGTTCTGGGGGCAGGAGGTGGGGGGGCTGCGGCTCAGAGGAATGAGGAGCGGAGGGTGCCAGGACCTCACCCCGCCTGGAGGCCCGTGGGCAATGCCACCGCAGCCCAGCCAGAGTTCCGGGAGTCGGGGTGTTGTTGCCACAACTGCTGACTTTGGCAAAAAAGAAATCCTCCGACTTAATACACTCTCCTTCCAGAGAGGGGGTTTGAAGGCGGCTGTGGAAAGGGAAGACAATCTCGTTACTAATGCACCATAAAGTACAATAAATATTCTGCTGACAAGCTCCGAACCCAGGAAACAATTCTGAAACCCTAAAAAATAATAATAATAAAGAATAAGAACCCAAACCTTCCTGAAGCTTCTTTCTCCTTTGGTAAAATTTTATTAAGGTGGAAGCGTAGTCACGCTCCCTGCCCCCACCCACTGCCCTGCCCAGACCTCCAGCTGCATTTGGCAACTTGGAGGTCAGAGCACCTGGCACACAGGGCAGGGGGTGCCCTCGCCTGGAGTCCTCCCGATGGGTGGGGCCTCCTCCTACCCACCCAGTAAATACCTCCCAGCCTCCCTCTATCTCTCTGTACCCCACAATCACACCAGGCTTCCAACCTGGCTCCATTTTTTCATTAAATCCGTGAGTCCTAGGGAGGAATGACCTGGCTACTTCAATTAATTTTTTTTTTCCTTTCAAATCACCAGGTTCAATTTCCTTTGGAGGAGGTAGACTCTTGCAGGGGGTGGGGGTGGGGCTTCAACGGAGGGCTGCATTTGAATGTTTGGTCTTGATAGGAGATAGGGACCAGCATGGAGAATCATCTTTATCACCCCAATATGGAAGGGAGAGCGTGTGGCCTGGGCCAGCATACCAAATGGCCCGCCAGCCCTTATCATAATCCCAGGAGCCGCCCCCCCCTCGGCCACCTCTGCTATTCCTGGCAGCGAGCGCGTGTCCTCCCTGCTGTAGGGAGCCAGATAGCACCGGGCTGGGCGGGCGCAGCGGGCATAATGAGAAGTGGAAATTGCTCCCAAGGAAAGTTTCAGAGGAATTAACTTGTGATGGGTGGAGGAGGCCTTGGGGACGGACGTGGGGGTGGGCAGGGAGAGGGTGGGGGAGCAGGAGGAGGAAGAGCAGAGGAAGGAGAGGGAGGCCTTGGATTAGTCCAGAAGAGACAGGGACGGGTGCTGCCCTGAGGGAAGCAGGTGAGTCCACAGCCTGCAGGTAACGGTAAGGCCAAGGCCACGAGGGCTTTGGATCCCTACAGCCCCCCAAGTTGCTGAGACAAGGGGATCTGAGTTCCCCTCTGGGCCACAGCTTTGGGTCTGTCCTGGAAATCTGGAAGCCTTGGAGCCCGTGGCTCCTTGGGCTTGGATGCCTTTGTGGGTCCCCTCTCTGGGAGAACCCCCTCTCGGTTCCTCTCTCAGGCTGCTTACATGTGAGCTGCAGCCCTGTGCAGAGGGCCCGGGTCTATAAAACGCCTTATTTATACAAGCTTGTGTAACCCTTATTTGTATGTATTTGCTGAGCAACTACTACGAGCCGGGCTCTGTTCCAGCCGCTGCAGAGCGAGGGCAGGGCAAAAGCAACACCTCTGGAACACAGACCCGGAGGTGATGCCATCAGTGGTGCCTTAATGGTGGAGCCCTCGGTCCCTGGGCCCCCACGGTGGGGGGTAGGAGGGGGCGTCCCCGGCCTCCAGCCAGCCGCCACGCTGGCCTAGGCTGTAATTTGTGGCTGGCGTGGCGGCCATTCTGGGGTGTGGTGCCCTGTGGAGGGGATGGTAGGGAGACAGACCCCCGGGGCAGAGCCTCCTGGACGGTCTTCACAGGGGTCCCTAGGGGCTCTCTGAAGGATTGGGGCTGTGGGAGGGGGTGGTGTGGGGGCTGGGTCACATTTAGCCAAGAGACTTTGGGCAAATCACTTCTCTGTGTGCCTCAAGTCCCAGGAAATGGGAGGTGAGTTGGATTTGAGGGGGGCTGGTAGGAGGTAAATGCTCAATGAGGCTTGGGTGGGGGTCCATTAGCGGTGGGGGTGGGGAGCTGGCCCGTGTCCCCACCCGGCAGTACTGGAACATGGGAAGGGGGGTGGGGGCGCTTTCCCCACCAGGGGCATCTGGAGCCATGGTCTCTGGATTGGAGCCCTGGGGTACCTGCTTCCTCACTGTGGGGCCCTGGGCAAAAGCCTGCCCCCGGCCTCAGTTTCCCTGGGCACAGATGAGGGAAAACAGGAGCTATGCTAGAGAGCAATTGCTTTGCTAGGAAGGGCCTCAGCTGCCTGGGCTAAGCAGGAGTTTTCTTGTCAAAGATTCTGAGGCCATTGGAGGTGTGACTGGCGGAGAAGGGGCCCCGGCTTCCTCCCGGTGGGCACCCCCGCGTGGTTCCCGCACCCCCGGTGCAGAACCGCAGGCCACAGGGGCAGAGAGGCAGCCATGTCTGTTGATTTGCAGGGACCCTCAGGGCAGCTAATGGGGACGGAGACCCAGAGAGGGTGTGTGGACTTGCTAAGGCCACACAGCAAGCTGGGAGGACTTGGCATGAGCTGGCACCTGCCGCCCAGCCTGGTCCTTGCAGGGCTGGTAGAGGGGTCGGAGCAGAGGCTGGCTCTTCAGTTTTAGCTTCAGGGGATCCAGAGTGATCATCCTAGAATAATTGGGTGCTAATACCATTATGCCTTGCATTTCATACTTCCCTCTCCCCAGGGCGCTCTCTCTGAGGATCTCCAAGCCCTTTACATGACAATGCCGCCATTAACTCGTAAATCCTCCCGGCCTGCTGGGAGGAGAGGTGGGTGGTATGTGCTGGATGCTGAGGAATTAACCTCAATTATTTTCCTCTGATTCAAACTTCAGAGTTGTCAGGTTGGCTCGGTTTGGCAGGTCCCGGTTGGTTCCTGTGGGGCAGAGGCCCGGAGGCCGGTGGGGGCTGGAGGGGCTGGCAGAGAGCTGGTTCTTTGAGCAGGTTGTCTGGAACTTCACTTGGCGATTTTCAGCATGACCTGGGGCCGAGCTGCACCCCCATTCCCGGCAGGAGAGACTCTGCCAGGATCTGCCTCTTAGGAGGACACACAGCCAAGTAGCTTGGAACTTAACCCCAGGCCCTGCTTGGCCACCAAGCATGAGCTGGTGTCACTAAGAAGGGGGCCAGGGTTTGAGGGCCAGGACCCGGGGAACCAGCTATTTGGCCTCCTAACATGCTGTGTGGCTCAGGGAGGCTGCTGCCTGTCTCTGAGCTGGACCACAGGGGCAAAGCCCCAGGTCAGTGTGTCAGCTTAGTGACTGCATCCGAGTTTGAAGGGGTCGCTTTGCTCCACACTGTGGGAGCAACAGGCCCTGGCGGGGCTGGTGAGAGAAGGGAGGGTGCATTCATTCATTCATTCATTCACTCGTTCACTCACTGGTTCACTTATTCATTCAGTGCACAAGTTCATTAATTATTCTTGTGCGGGCCTCTCTGGTGGCGCAGCGGCTAAGTGCTGCGCTGTGGAGCTGTAGGCAGCAGCCACGTGAGTTCGACACCCGACCGGGGAGATTCCCACATGGCGCAGCAGACCTCTCCCGCCTCGCCTGCTGCTCCCCTCAGCAGTGTGTTTCCGTCTGCCTGTTCTGCTCCCCACTCTGTCTCTGGTGAACCCTCTCGCCGCCCCACGCCTCTGGCCTGTACCCCAGCTTGCATGCATAAATAAATAAATCTTTAAAAAAAATTATTCTTGTGCACTCACACTCCGGGGTGGGGCTGAAGAGGCTCCTTCCTGGAGTCAGTCTGCCTGAACAACTTGCTTCACCCCTCAGCCTCACTCTCCTCATCTGCACAAGGGGACAGTCCTAGAACTCACCACGAGCTGTTGGTCGTTCATTCCCTCCACCGCCAGACTTTACCTGCACCCAAGCCTGGGCACAGCAGGTGGCAGCAGGGGGGCCACCAAGGGGGTCAGACAGCACAACACAAGCCCCTCACCACCAGGGGAGATGGCCGGGGGCCTCTCAGCAGAAAGCCCACCTGGGGCCCTTCTTGTCCGGTGCTGAGCAGGGGACAGCTGGGGACAGGCTTGGCGCTGGTCAGCGTGACGTCACAGGCCAGGATTTCCTGGGCCAGGGCTGCAGGGAAAGGAAGAGCTGGCGGCCATTTCACAGACGTGGAAACTGAGGTCAGAGGGGTGTCGGGCCCGCTCAAGGTCACGAGGTCAGGCCTCACAGACTCCAGGAGCCACTGGCTGCTGAACATGGCGCACGGGCACTGTGGGGCATGGGACAGCCCTTGGCCTGCCCCCGCGGAGGACCCTGGCGAGTTGGGGTGTACGCTGGGTGTGGCCAGCCTCCGGTGCTTTGTGGGGGAGAACGGTTTCCCTAGTGTTGGTTCAGATGTTCCTTCAGGATTCCAGGGAGACACCCAGATTCTGGGTCGCCTCCACCCACTCCGTTCCTGCAGGATGGGTGGGGGCGGGGCGTGTCCCACACAGGGCCGGCAAATCAAAGTGCAGGAGCCAGTAACCTTGGACTTGAGACCCGCCACGCATACTTGTTTCACAGAAATGCCTCCCAAGCATAGTTCTGGACTTTTTCTGGCAACCTTAGTCGCATGGGTGGAGCAGCAAGCATGCCAGCGCTGCGGAACCTCCTTTGGCCTCGGCTTGCCTGACCATGCAAGAAATCTTTTTACCTGGGACATTAGGAATCTCCAAAAGACTGCGGGTCAGCGGGGGCGAGCCAGCTTCTGCGCGTGCGTGGCCCTTGTTTCCCCCCCCCCCCCGGGATTTCTCCCGCTCAGCTTCTAACACGGCGCGTGGGAAGAGCAGGGGGAGGCTGGCGCGGGGTCAGGCTCACCCGCATCGTCCGCTGCTGGGTCTGCTACTTCTGAGCTGGTTGACCGTTGGCAAATCACGTTGGTCCAACCCTGGGTTTCCTCATCTGTATTGTGGGCACAGCAGAGAGACTACCCTGCGGGGCTGCAGGGAAGAGTGAGGGCAATAGGGGACCCGAACTGCCGCTGCATTTCCCCCTGAGCTTCAAAAGTGGGGTGAGCTGTGTCTACAGCGCAGGGGACTCCAGCCTCCCATTCTAGTGCTTGCTCACTTGGATGTCTCCCTAAGCGGGGTGAAGAGGATGGTTTGGCATTTTTAGCCCTGGGGACCATGACTCCAGTCTCTGCCTCCAGGAAAATGAGGGTCAGAGATGGCAGGGGCTGCACATGCGTATAGCGAGCTTCTGGCTGAGCTGGGCTCCCAAGCCAGGTTTCCACAGTGTCCCCCCCACAAGGTTATGGCTTGAAATGGAATTTATTTTTTTTTAAAGATTTATTTATGCACACAAGGACTGGGGTGTAGGCCAGAGGTGCAGGGGGTGAGAGGGTTCACCAGAGACAGAGTGGGGAGCAGAACAGGCGGATCTACTGAAGTACACTGCTGAGGGGAGCAGTGGGCGAGACAGGAGAGGTCTGCTGTGCCCTGTGGGAAGCTCCCTGGTGGGGGGATGGAACTCAGGCCTCAGTGGCTGGCAATAGCTTGATAGCGGCTGAGACTTTAACCCCTGCGCCCCCAGGGAGGCCCCCTGAAGTGGGGTCTCCATTTCTTTTCTAGAGGCAAAGGTACATTCGGTGGCAGTAAGGTGGGTCTTGGGGTGGGTGGGAAATTAGGTCATACAGCAGCTAACTAAAGGAGATGGAGCCAGTGTGGACTGTGGCCTCTGCTCTCCTCTTTCAGGGAGTTGCAGGTTCCCCGAACCCCTGAGGGGACACTGAGATCAGCATATAGCGCTGGTCTCCTATTCCATCCCGAAGTCCCTGGATCTGCCACAGGTTTGCTGTGCGACCTTAGGCAAAGCTCTTCCCCAGTCTGAGCCATGGTTGGGAAGATTCTCTGTGGCACTCAGGACCACTAAGACCTTAAGTCTTGTCTTCCAGAAAGACCTGTGTGTACACTTACCACCCAAAATCCAGAAGACAGACCTGAGAGGCAAGAGGGGCGCTCTCTGCACTGCCTGCCCAGGGGTCCCAGGGCAGTGGAAACTCAGCCTGCCTTCATTGTAGATGTGGCCAGTGAGTATGGCCGCCCCTCCCCCGTCGTCTCCCAGGCCTTCCTGTGACTTCTGGTCCCCATCTCTCTGGTTGGCCCCCCCCCTCTGGTTTGGTTTTGTGTCTGCCTTTGTGTCTCTCGACTGTCCTGCTCCTTGCCCTCTCCACTCTTGCCTCTCCCCCTTTTCCCATCTCCTCTCTCCTCCCTCCTCTCCTTCCCTTCACTGCTGGGTCTGTTTATTCCTGAACCACTTTTCCTGCAGGGAGATGCTGGAAAGCCCTGGCTCCAAACCAGTGCGATCCTAATCTTCCCAGCAGACTGCCCGAAATGTAATTTATGAGCAAGGCTCTCGGCTTCTCCATCTTGCAGCCTGGGCAGGATCCCAGCCACTGAAGGAGGGGGTGATGGTGGGCGGGGTGGGGGAGGGGGCAGGAGCCGCGTGGGGCTGACTTCACTGGGTCATCTCACACTCTGCTCCATCTGTCCCTCAGTTGGGGGCCAGGGACCAAGATCCAACCAGAGAAGCTTTTGACATAGAACCAGCTTTGGTTCTAGGCTCACATAATCAGTCACCCCTGATGCAACAACATATTGTGTCCTAATGTGGGGTCTTCAAAGCTTAGGGGCAGGAGGGACCTCACGGAGGCTGTGAGGTTAGGTGAAGACATCCTTGTGTGTATGCATTCATTCATTCATGCACAATTCATTGATTCACGCACAATTCATTCATTCAAGCACCGTCATTCATGCTTATCAAGCCACACCCAGTGCTTGGTGCAGAGGACACAATCTGGAGCATAGAGAGACTAGTTCCTGTCTTTCTGGAGTTAACAGTCCAGAGCTATTAGCCCAATAGATATTTAAGAGAATGCTTAAGGCATGTCCTGTGGATCTGTGCTAGAGGAGGGGTGCTTGGTGCCTTACAATATGGGGGTTTGTGCTGGTCTGTAGGGGGGAGTCATTTGGGATGCCCTCCTTTGAGTGAATGTTGACAAATAATAATACCATTAATTGGGTGGTTATAAAGAAAATCGGGCAATTATACCCACGAATCCTTCTTTTCTGCTATCACTTTTGATCCTGTTTCCAGTTTATGTGGCGCTACCCCCCCACCAGCTGATGTTATGGGGTCTGCTGTCCTCTCGAGTATGGGGGCCATTCTCTACGCCCTTCATCTTCAGAAGTGCTGGTCACTTTCTAGACCCATAAACGGGGACAGGCAGAAGCAACCTCACCCCACTCCTTCCCTCCCCGCTGCTCTCCCTACCACTGTTGCAGATTGAGGGAGCAGTGGAAAGCTCAGAGAGGTGGCCTGGGCTCTCCAACTGGAGGATAGTTTGTCAGGCACAGGTCCCTTCCTCGGGTCTCTGCTCTCACCTGTAAAACAGTCCCAATAGGGCGAGTTCACAGAATTTGCTGTGAGGGTCCCATGAAGCCATTGACATGCAAGAATTTATTGTCTTGCAACCTCCTGAAATAACGGCCATACTCACTGGCCCCATCTTCTACAATGAAGGCACCCTGAGGTTCCACTCTCTTCTCTCCGGGTCTGAAATGCCATTTGCTGAGGATGGAGCTGCTGCTTAGCAGAGCAATGCTGCCACCTAATGGTCACCATCCGCCTTCTCTATTGGAGCCGCACTCTGCCAGCAGACCCTCTACAAACTGTCTTTTTCCCTGGGCCCCTCAAACTCCAACGTCAGGGCTTCTGGATCTGGTCATTGGATGGCAACTGTTGCAGTGGGGGAAGAAGGGAATGAGATACAGGGTCCCAGCTATTGGTGCTCAGCCTCCTTGTGCTACTGGATTTGGCAGGGCCCAGAGTACCCCAGGACAGAAGAGCAGAGGGGAGGCTCTGTCCTCAGTGGCACCTCAGCCGATGATGCCTGTCAGTGTCAAAGGCAAGAGACTCCCTCCTGGGAGCCCGCCTGTCTCAACTTCCTGTCTTCCTCTGTCTCGTCTCTACACGGGATCCCCAGGGATCCTATCCCAAGTAAGTCACAACGACCCCACTCAAAGTCCTGAGGGGCCTCCGCTTGGGAAAACACCAGAAAAAGTGCCCAGAACGGACCGCCCTGCCCACCTTTACCTATCGGACGGCACCTGCCCCTGGCTTATGGCTCCAGCTGCACTGACTGGCCACCTTGCTGTCCCTTAAGCAGATACAGACTCTCCTGCCCAGCGCCTTTGCACTCACTGTTCCCTCTGCTTGGAATTCTCTTCCCACAGATACTCACGTGACCTGACCCCCAACCCGGTCTGACCCCGCCCCGTGTGGCTCCGCCCCATGTGACTCCACCCCCACGTGACTCCACCCCCGCGTGACTCTGCCCCCATGTGACTCCGCCCCAACTCAGCCAGTCACCCATCACTTTTCTCTCCCTTCTCTGCTTTCTCCACTGGACACACACTGCAGCCATGTGCAGCCTGCGGTGTTCCAGGCGTGACACATAGAGGTGGTTTCTGTATCTCCTGAGGGGCGCGCTGGCTGGGCCATCTGGGCTTTGTCGTTACGCTCTGTGACCTTCCACAACGCTGCGGCCAGCAAGGACGCATCCGCAGACTACGACCCCTTAGCTAGGTGACATCTGACTCTGTGTAAGCTTGTCTGCCTACCTGAGGCAGTGGGAGGAGACTCAGTCTCTGCCTTCGGAAACTTTCTGGTCTGAGGGGGGAGACAACACCCAGACCCTTAAAGACCCCCATTCTGACGGGGAGGCCCTGCTTTTGCCCTTGGAAGTCCCCACCTCTGGAGAAGACTGAGGCTCCTCGTCACCGGCAAGAGCTGTAACCCCTGTGTGTGCCCAGGGGTGGGGTGGGGGGGCGGGCAGGTAAGGGCCGCGGCTGGGGTGATGATGGGAGCAGCTCAGCACGAGACTCAATTTTTATTTTTCCTCCTGGGTCTCATACAAAAGTGAATAAAGACCCCTCCTCCCCATACCATCTTCTCCAAAACTAGAATTCAAAAATTCAGACGCAAAAATGAGGTGCCATGACTGCCCACAGCAGCTGCGATCGGTACGAAAGACGGGGCGCCCAAGGGTCAGGGAAGCGAGGGGGGAGGATTCACAGGGGAGAGAACTCAGCCTCGGTCAGCTCAGGTGGCGGGAGCAGAGCCATCAGCCCGTCAGCGAGTGGCCGGTCTCTAGCCCGCGAACTCCAGCAGAGCAGAGGAGCTGCCCACAATGCCAGCCTAGCCCAGCACAGCTTTCCCACCAGGGTGTCGAGATGTTGGGAGACGCAGAGCAGCAGCTGGGAGATCTGAGCAAAGGAAGACGGCGTGAGGCGGGCGTTAGTCTGGAGCCGAGCTGTCCTCCCAGTGTGAGCCGCCTGACCGCCGCAGAGCTCAGGCACCGAGTCATTCAGGAGTCCGCCTCGAAGAGACAAAGATGAAGGCGAACTTCACACTGAGACGTGGCTGTTGGAGGACCGCAACGCACTGGCGTCCATTAATTCTGGAGCCGCGTGTGAAACGGAGGGACTGGCCGAGATGTGAATGTCAGCTGTCTTGATGATGTTAGAAGTGACACATCAAAGGAAGAACGGAGGGGCGGGAGGGAGAAGCCGGGACGCCGTGTCTGCTGAACCTCATCTGTGGCAGCTGGGAATCCAAGAACATCATTCATAGTTAACAAATCAGAAAAGTTTGAAAACTTGGGCCTTCCTGGTGGGGCAACGGGTTAAGTCTCAGACTATCAAGCTATCACAGCTACTACAGCACGAGTTCGATTCCTGGTCAGGGAGCTGACACATATGGCACAGCAGACCTCTCCTGTCTCTTTGCTGCTCCCCTCAGCAGTGTACTTCAGTAGATCTACCTGTTCTGCTCCCCACTGTCTCTGGTGAATCCTCTCACAACCCCACACCTCTGGCCTACACCCCAGCTCTTATATGCACAAATAAATAAATCTTTAAAAAAAGTTTGAAAACTTGCAACAGAACAGAGGAAATCACCAGAAAAGGATACTTTAACACCTAAAAAGGGTGGCAGAGGAAAGCCGGAGAGGATGGACAAGCTGAAGAAACACTTTGATTTGCTCATTTTCTGAGAAATGGTAGACAAAGAATGTTATATAAAGTTATAATAGTGGGGGCCTCCCTGGTGGTGCAGGGTTTAAAATCTTAGCACCATCAAGCTATCACCAGGCACTGTGGCATGAGTTTGATCCCCAGCCAGGGAGCTGACCCACATAGCACAGCAGACCTCTCCTGTCTTGCCGGCTGCTCCCTTCAGCACTGTACTTCAGTAGATCCGCCTGTTCTGCTCCCCACTCTGTCTCTGGTGAATCCTCTCATCCCCGCATCTCTGGCTACATCCCAGGTCTTGTATGCATAAATAAGAAAATAAATCTTTAAAAAAGAAAGTTATAATAGTGAACAGAAGTATGAAACTCCTTGTAACATGGAAGAACCACATACTAAACCACCACCAAAGTAAAGAGAATGTAAGGGACTTAGTAGAAGACTTAAAAAAAACTTCCATCTAGAAAGAAAAAAATGCATAAAATAATGTGACAGCAAACAGATTTTAGAAATGTCAATAAATGTAAATGGGATGAATTAGCCAAGTAAAAGAAAACAAATTCAGATTGGATTCAAACCAAATCTTACTCTGTGCTGTACATACGAGGCATTTGTACATCAAAGCAGTTGAAAATAAAAGCTTAGGCAAATGCAAATAAAAATCATGTAGTGTTGGGCCTCCTTGGTGGCATAACGGGTTAAGCGCTGTGCTGTGGAGCTGTCGGTGGCTGCAGGGGCTCAAGTTTGATGCCCCGCTGGGGAGAATCCCACATGGCGGGGCAGACCTCTCCTGCCTCACCCTTTGCTCCCCTCAGCAGTGTATTTTGGTTGATCTGCCTGTTCTGCTCCCCACTCTGTCTTTGGTGGACACTCTCACCGCCTCACACCTCTGACCTGCACCCCAGCTTGTATGCAAAAATAAAATAAATCTTTTTAAAAAATCATGTAGTGTCATAATCTTAATATTAGACAGTATGGAGTTCAGACCCCCAAAATTACTTAGTAAGACAAAGAGAGTCACTTCAGACTGTATCAAGTTTGTAATCTACAATGGAGGTGATAAGTGTTGTGAACATTGATGGTCTAAATAACATAGCAGGTGCATTTATATAGGAGACATTTACATGAAATCCAGGCATGATGTGAAAGCCACTTCAATTTACTTTTCTCATTACATGACAGATAAAGGATACAGAACACCTTCATAACATGTTTAATAACTCATCTCTTCCTGTCTGTCGAGACGATGTCACATACTGGTACCCCACCTCTGCTACCAATTCTAATATTATTAAGGGTAAAAGATCCGACTCTTAGAAAAGCCCCCAAATCCAATCGTTTGACGAACAAAGACCCTCTCTCACTTGTCAGGGAGCTACTTAGCTGGTGGGGTATCTTTGCTCCAAAGAAGTCTTCAGAAGTCAGTTCCTGACGCCCGCCCCACCCCCACCCCTCCCCAGCATTGCCATTGTTTGCAAGGATGATGCTGGGTCTACATGGGTTCCAGAGAGGGAAGGAGAAGAGGCACATCGGCTCCATCATGTCCATTGGGGAGCACTGAGCATCCCAGGATCTTACCTAACTCAAGGGAGGCTGGGAAGTGTAGTCTCACTATGTGCCTAGGAAGAGGGAACTGGTGGAGGGGAAATGAATACCAGTAGTTTAGTGTAACCCGTGACCTACCAAGCTATTCCTAGGGAGGCTCAACAGAAATGAGCCCATATAAGCACCAAGAGACACAGACTAGAATGTTCATAACAGCACTCTTCCTAACTACCCTAAACTGGGAACAACCCAAATGCCCACCAGAAGCAGAATGCTCAAACACATTGGGATGTGTGAAAAACTATACAGCCACGAACATGAACAAGGTTCCTCCAGCTTTAACAACATAAATGACCCATGAACACAGTGTTGAGTAAAGTCATATGAAATAGCACAGCAGCTTGCTTTAAATGAGGATGTTTCAGGGGCCTCCCTGGTGGTGCAAGGGGTTAAGTCTCAGCACTATGAAGCTGTCCTCAGCCACTGCAGCACTAGTCCGATCCCCAACCAGGGAGCTTCCCACATGGCGCAGCAGACCTCTCCTATCTCGCCTGCTGCTCCCCTCAGCAGTGCATTTCAGTAGATCTGCATGTTCTGCTCCCCACTCTGTCTCTGGTGAATCCCCTCACCCCCCACACCTCTGGCCTACACCCCAGCTCTTGTATGCATAAATAAATAAATCTTTAAAAAAAAAACAAGGACATTTCAAACTAGAAAAGCTCGATGATAAAAGTAGGCACCCATCCTTTGGGGAGGAGGGTGTGGGGGAGGGGGAGTAGTGGTTACTTCCCATTGCTCTCTGGGAGCTCACTTCATGGCAGTGTTCCTTTTCTGAAGATTCACTGGGTTGTTCCCTTACTGATTTGACTTTTGAGTATACATGTTCTGTATCAATGAGTATTTTAATTAACGAAACTACTAGAAGACAAAAAGACATGAACGCTTGGAGTGATACATCATGTTTCCGGAAGGAGATTCAACACCATGACATTTTAATTCTCTCTAAGCTAATTGATAAATAGCCTTTGATTCTGGGAAAATAGCAACAGTTCTTGTTGAACTAAGTATATTTATTCTAAAATTTGTTTAAATATTAATCATCCAGGAAAACTCTGGAAAAAAGGGAGAGAACACAATGCCAGCACCAGTCCTCTTCTGAAGCCTCAATTTTCAGTGTGATGTGCTTCTAACCCATGAATTCTCAACTGGACCAAAGAAAATAGGGCAAAATCCCTGACATCGGCTAGATTCAGCCAGGCAGTGGTATTTAATAAGGTTACCGTGCCAAACCAGTGAGGAAAAGCAGAATTATTCAATGAATGGTATTGGGATAACCAACAAGCTCCCTAGAAAAAAAAGTCTGAATTCTTACTTTATACCTACAATAAATGAAAGGAATCAAAGCTCTCAATGTGAAAATGAAACCATAAATGTTTTGGAAGGAAACATGGAAGAGTTCATTTATGACTGTAAAGCATGAGGAGCTTCTAATTATGAGTCAAACATCTTAGAAGTCATTCAAAAAAAGATTGACACACTTTTTGATACAAAAACAGACAATATCTATTCGCTAGGAAAAAAATCCTGTCTCAAACCAAGTGAAAAGACAAGGGACAAACTGGGAAACAATATTTGCAATTCAGATAAGAGGCAAAGAGTTAATCTGGCTCCTGAAGAACCTTGAGAAATTGATCCAGGAAAGTCAGACAGGCCGACGGAAGCAAGGCCACGGGTCTGAACAGACAGTTAGTGAAGAGGAGGTTGTGCTGGGCTTGTCTACACAGAGACTTCCGGCGCGCTCCTAGGCAGGAAGCTCAATGCCCGTGATAATGACACGCTCCTCTAACTGGCAAAAATCCAAAAGCAAGATGACACCTGTGGGTGAGTCTGGGGGAGGAGGACGGTCCCCCGCTGGCAGACAGTGTCTGAGCTCTGAGCTGGCTCTGGGACAGCACAGGGGGGCACAGCTTGGAACGACCCCTCCAAGTGCCAAAGCTGGTTCTGTCCGACCCATCATCGATTCCTTTTAGGGACTCATGCTACAGAACGCCCACCGCCCACCGCCTGTGGCTCTTCATGGCAACTGTGTTTATAAGAGCCCTTGGTAGAGACCACCGCTGCCGGGTGCGGGGGGCTGATGAATGGAATGGGGGCCACCCAGGAAGAGACAGTGTGCTCAGTGTGCCCCGCTCTGTGCAAAGGGGGGCTGACCGAAGGGCTCTACTCTTGTTTGTGTGACTGCAGGAAAAATGCTGGGAAGTTGGGCCAGTGAGGCTTGTGGGAGCCACACCGAGAGCTGGCAGCGAGGGGGAACTTCTCACAATGTACATTTCTATGTCTTTTGGTTTTTTTGGGGGGAGCGAGGGTGTGAGCTATTCAAAAATTACAGTGAAATGAGATTTAAAACCAAACTGCCTAGGGATGAACGCGATGCTTCAGGCGCTGGGGTCTGTTCTCCAGCGTGCCCTCTCCGCCCCGCTGAAAGATCCACACCCCGACAGTGGGGCCCAGCTGGTTCAGCTGCCTTCCCTGCCACAAGCCGTCACCTGCATTGATTCCAAGGAAGCGTCTTGGATTACCCAGAGACCTGGCTGTGGCTGAGTATGTGTCCGTCTTGTGCCTCCTGCTTTGAGGCTGGGGCTTCCAGAGGCAGAAGCTGGGAGTCTTCAAGTGCCTCAGTACCTCTGTGTGATGGAGGCAGCCTGGAAAGCAGGGATGGGCTGTGCTAGAACCCCAGGGCTCTGCTCAGCTCACCGTGGGGAGGGCTGGGCAGGCAACTGCCGAGCCCCCCATCTCTTTGGACTGGGAAGTCCCATAGAAGGTTAGGGGTGGACTAAAATGGCAGCACTGGGTTAGAGGTCAGATGTGAGTTGCCATTCCAGGGAGGAGCTGGGATTCCTTAGAAAAGTCAGGTTGAGAACATTATTACTAGAAAGAACCTCTACTTACCAGCTGTGCAACTTTGGACAAATTGCTAAACCTCTCTGAACTTGTTTCTTCACCTGTCATGTGGTATTAACACTAGTGGCTGCTTTAAAGGGGTGATGAGTAAGACACGTTGGCTATGATTCCTGTGGCTATACTTTACAGATGAGGAGGTTGAGTTTCAGTGACGGGTGTGACCTGCCCAAATTTGCTCAGCAAATCAGAGGCCAGCAAAGCATAGCTCCTAGGTCTGCTGATTTGATGTCTGCAGGAATAAGACTGGGCCACGGTTGAGAGGCAGTCTGATGCAGTAAGACAGTCATCTGGTGTAGAACCTGGCTCTGTGACTTTGGGAAAGTGACTTAACTTCTCTGGTAATCAGTTTCTTTGAAATGAAAAAGGGGGTTCTGAGAGTGAAACAGCAGGGTTACAAGGCTAAAAAGGAAACAGACCAAAAATCCCAAGCAGTGTAGGGGATGCGGGTGGTGACTTAGGCTGGAGCTGGGGTCAAGGGGAGCAAAGAAAAGGGCCCGGGTGGGAAGACTCCCGACTCTGGGAGAAGCAGGAGCCATGTTCCAAGGCATAGAGACAAAGAACTCACAGGGAAGACTCCCTCCTGCTTGGAGATCTTCTGCTCAGAACACTCTGCTCTTCCCTCCCCACCTAGTTAATCTTTTCTCTTCTTTCAGGTTTCAGCACAAGTACCACCTCTTCCAGGAAGCCCTCCCTGATCACTCCAACCAGGTCAGATGCCTTTATTGTGTGCTCATCTAGTGTTTTCAATTTTCTCACTGCAAACCAGTTTTATAATTTAATAACACCATCATTTTATATTTATGTTTGTGATTCATGTATTGTTTGGCTCTGCCTCTTAACTATAAGCTGGGTGAGGGCAGAGGCACTGTCTGCCTCTGTGGGTGTATACACAGCTAGATGCTCAACCCTCCTCAACTGGCCCCGTGAACGGGGAGGGTCAGCCCTTGAATGAGCTGTGCAGCCCAAAGTGTGAGTGGGGAGACGATTTTACGAGGTGCTTGAATATGATTTTTGAAGTTGGGTATTTAGCATTTATTTTATTTTAAAAAAACATTTATGTATTTATGTATACTAGAACTGGGGTGTAGGCCAGAGGTGGGGGGTGGTGATTCACCAGAGCCAGAATACACTGCTGAGGGGAGCAGTGGGTGAGGCAGGAGAGGTCTGCTGTGCCATGTGGGACTCTCCCTGACCAGGAACTGAACTGCTGCTGCAGTGGCTACCGATAGCTTGATCGTGCTGAGACTTAACCCCTTGCACCACCAGGGAGGCCCAACATTTATTTTAAAGTGTATAAGGAAAAAAGGCAACTGGCCTTAATAACACCATCATTTTATATTTATGTTTGTGATTCATGTATTGTTTGGCTCTGCCTTTGGTATCTGACTTGGGATTTTACAGGAATTATTGTCTAAGATGAAGGGGGGTCGAACAGCAAGTTGGTGAAAATATCCCTAACTGGGGTGGCAACAGCTCAGGTGCATGCCTGAAGGTGGCAGGGAGGACCTGGGGTCTGGGTTTAAATGCTGAGGCCCATTCCAGAAGCAGGAGCCTGTGTTTGATCCAGGGGTACCACACTTGACTTCTTTGGGTCTCAGCTTCCCCATCTCTTCAATGAGATCTTGTGAAAATTACAAATGATGTATAGAAAGATCCTGGCATGTTTCAGACACTCAATAAATGTTAAATACTAACGTGTAGTTCACAGAGTGGTACAGGAGCAGGTCAAATGCTTTTCAAAATCATTTCTACGATCAACAACATGTATCTTAAATGCACTTTCTGCCTTTTTTCTCTAACACTCTGACACCTAGAAAAACACCTAACACGTAAAAAGAACCTGAGATTTTGTTATTATCTGAGTGAAAGCTGGCGATTCCCGACCTCTTGGTCTCATTATCTCCTTATACCATAAACAATTACTGCGGCTCTCAAAGATCTTTTGTTTATTTTGGTCACATCTACGCACATTTTAGTGTATTGGAAGTTAAAAAAGATATTAATTCATATAAAAAACTAAAAATAAAGCCACTATTTGTTTTAACATAAACAACCTTTTCAAAATAAAACACAACAAAAAGACCGGCTTCTGCGGGACCCTGCTCCTGCCGCTGGCGCCAGGGCTGCGGACGGACACTAGGTGGCGCCACAGCCCACCTGTCGCAGGTGTGGGCTGAACCGCGCTCTCTGGATCTTGGATGGAGGCGCCCACTGAAGCCCCTGCAGGTACTCTGGCTGGGCTCCTGAGAGGAGGGGGTCTGTCGGGTTAGACAGATCAGACACCTCACCAGGCCTGGAGATGGGGACTACCCCAGTCCCCCCTGTCCCAGCCGCGGGAGGCACGGTTTATCGCCTGGCCGCACGGGACACACGGGGGTCTCCCGGGAAGGCGGCCTGGACCCGGTAGGCAGGGAAGTACTGGAGTGGGTTCTGGTAGGAAAGACTTGAGTTCAAATCCTGGCTCTGCCACTTACCAGCTGTGTGTCCTTGAACGAAGAAATCCGCCATTCCTAAATCGCTGGTGCGGTGAATGGATTACCAGGAACTTGGGCCTGTGTCGGCTGTCGAGTACGCGGGGTGCTTGCTGGCTGAATGAGTAGACAGGAGATGCTGGGGGGTGCGGGTTGGTGGGGAGGAATGGGGAGGCAGTGAACACCGCGCCATCTGGGTTCCGGTGCCAGCTGCCAGGTGTCCCTGCAGCAGACGCGCCAGCTCCGGCCTGAGCAGAACGCGTGGGGGAGGCGCGACTCTGCACGCGCGGGGGCGCCAGCTGATGCCATTTAGCCATCCGAGGGCTGGCAGACATGTGGCCTCAGAGGCAGGGGAGGGGGCAAAACCTGAGCCGTGGTAGGTGCCCTCCATGCTCCGACTTGGCATGTCCAGATGTGGTGTGGGGACTGTGGTGCTGTCCCTATGGGGACCAGGTAGCAGAAGTACGAGTACTTTCCTGTATGGCCGCCAGGGGGCGCCCCTGGAGCGTGAGGAATGGGAGACTGACTCCTGGGTAGGGATGGGAGGCAAAGGCTGGGGGGAGGTGGGCAGAGGCACAGGGGCCCAGCGCGCCCCACTCAGGGACAGAGTCCTCCTGGCAAAGCCTACTCATGGGGCAGCAATGTGTGCTGTGACTAGCGCTGTGAGTGAACGGGCTGCTGAGGTGGCCGCTCTGGGCTCCCCACCGCCAGTGGGCATCTTCCTCACAGCAGCTTGCTTCATGGGATGGGGGGCTGCAGAGGTCGGCCTCCTTCGCTGCCCGAGGTCCGAGGCTCCAAGCCCATCTCTGGAGGCTCTTGGGCCTCGGCACCACTCACCACAGAGCTGCACGGGCTACCACCTGAGGGAGGTGGGTGGAGGGGAGCAGAGACCTAAGTGCTCAGCCTCAGCCGGTGCAGCTCTGAAAGGGGAACGACCTTGCCACCTGTCAGAGGCCCTGGTCTGTGGTAGAGCTTCCATCTGCATGGAGTCTGTCCTCTACCTTCCAGACATGTCCAGCTCCTGACCACTTCTCTCCACCTTCCTTGGCTGCGCCCTCACTGGTCTCCTTGCTCCACCCTGCAAGCCTGCTCTCTGCACAACAGCCCCTGGGGAGGCCCTGCCTGGCACCCCGAGCGGCCCCAGCGTACAGCCAAAGTCCTAGCAAGGCCCATCCCCTGGCTCCACCAGCCCCAGCCACTCTGGTCCTCTGCTGCTCTGGAACGCAGCATCTCCTGCCTGCCCCAGGGCCTTTGCACAGGCCATGACTTCTCCTATGTCTGCTTGGCTCATCCCCTCACCTCCTTCAAGTCTTTTCTTAAGTGTCACCTTTCTTTGAGGCCCACCCTGACTACTTCATTAAAAATAGAGCCCTTCTAGCAACCTCAAGCTCCTGTTTGGTTTTTCTTATCCATAGCACAGATCATCTGTTACATCATTTACATATTTATTATTACTATTACTTTAATTTTCATTTCTGCCTGCTAGAAAACTGGCACTATGAGGACAGGGATCTTTGCTTTGTCTTTGTTAAGCTGGGCTCAGAGAAGAGCCGTGCTCACAGGGCATGCCCCAGCGACGCTGCAGCAGGCACATGTGGAAGGTTCTTAGAGTCTCGCCTGGAGCACAGGGGGCTGCTGGGAAGTGGCGGCGCCATTCGTGAGGCAGAGGATGACTCCAAGCGCAGTGGTGGGGTGGCTTTCTGAAAGCTGCACCGGCAGGTGTGAGTGTGTCAGTGAGTGTGTAGGTGGCCTCCAGGCAGAGGCACCTATTGGTGATGGTCTCAGGCGTGGCTGTGGTGAGGCCATTTCCCGAGGAGCCCTGAGTGACAGGCTGGGAGTGGCTCTGAGCTGGGAGCAGAGGGGAAAGCGCAGCCAGAATTTGGGAGGTGCTCCTGGGGCTGAAAGATCTCACCCCATCCTTTGTTACTGCTCATGAGTGGGCACTGACTGGCCTCAGCTAGGTGGTTCTGTTCCACGCGGTGTGCAGGGTTGCAGCTGTGGGCCGTGCTGGGCTGGAAGAGCTCCCACTTGGTGGCTGAGGGCTCAGCCGATGCTGTCTGCTGGAACACCTTGCTTCTCAGAAGGCTAGGCTGACTATTTTCCCACTTCCCAAGGTCGGAGAAGGGATTAGACACCCCTCTGGGTGGCAGGAGCACTAAGGACTTACTGACATTTGTAATCCACCCCCGCTGGCACTGATGTTCTCCTCACCCCGAGCTGACTGGTTCTCTCCCAAGGATCTGTGTGTGTGTAGACAGGAGGAGGCCAAGCCTCTTCCTCTCCGTGGCCTCTCACTATCACCCCCCCTCTCCTTTGTCTCATTTCCCCAAGTTCTGGTTGTTTACATGACCTTGTCCTTGGACCAGCCAATAATGGCCTAATCAGGGACCTGGAGCAGGAGACAAAACCAGTGGCCACCAGGGGGCGGTAGAGTCAAAGGCCTGGCACAGTGAGTCCAGGGTCTGGGCACCTGCAGGTGGGAGAGGGCCAGGACTGGCGGAAGCTGGCGGAGGCAGGGGCCCTGGGCTGCCAGGCTTTGTGTGCTGCCAGCCATTCACCCAGAGCCTGCTGCTGCTACCCCCATTATGGGGTGTCCCTGAGGGTGGGTCAGGAGACTTGTGTGCCAGTTCTCTGTGTGACCTTGGGTGAGCAGCCCCACCACAGCCCTCCTGGGACTCAGTTTCCCCACCGGTACAGGGAGGTGGTGGGTTAACTAGTTTTGAATAGAGCAGCACTCACGTCTGTGCCAGGCACCGTGATGTCCCTCGCTATGTTAACTCCCGCTACAGTTACCCCTCCCTCTCTTGGCCCCTCACGTCTCCCTAGGGAGACGCCATGGACTTTCCTATTTGCAGGTGACTGAACGGAGGCCCTGAGAGCAAGGCACGTTGCTGAGAGTCATGCTCCTAGTAGGTGGCAGAGGCAGGATTTGAGCCCAGGTTCCCAGGCCCTCAGGCTTAATCATTTTACCACTTCCCAGGGAGTGGAAGGTGAATGAATGAATGAGTCTCCTAGCCTGGAATCTACTGAAGGCTGGCACAGGGCAGAGAAGGCCCACGGGCCTGGTCATCTTGGAGCCGGGGCCCTCTCGGACAGTGTCCACTGCTGCTTAGCCTCTTGTCTCTTCTGGGTGCTGAGCTCAGGGGACAGGGTTAGTGTTTGTTGATTGACCATATAACCAACTGAGTGACAAAGGCAGTGCCCATAAGCTCTTTGGGAAATTGGCTCTGGCTCTCCATGGTAGCCCTGGACTTAGAACCTTTTCAGAGCAATAAATCCCTCCTTCATGATTAGTTGATTGTTCAATTGATTAGTTGATTTATTCTACAAATATTTACTGTGCATCTGCTCTGTGTTGGGAGTACACAGTGAAGATGAGAAACAAGGTCCCACCCTGCGGACCCTGCCTTAGGGGAGGGAGATAAACAAGAAATGGATGACTGTGGACTGGGAGACTGAAATGAAACAGGGACGAGGGAGGGAGGAGAAACTGCAGCCAGTGCGGGCTGTGAGACATGGCCAAGCAAGCCACCAGAAGCACGGCCTTCGGGCAGAGGGAACAGAAGGTGCAAAGGCCCAGGGGCAGGAATGGTGTGAGGGGTTAGAAGCACAGAAAGAAGGTCTGCATATTCCAGGTTGTAGGAGCTGTCCAAGGAGAGACCGTGGGGGCTGGAGAAATGGGGAGGCATGACAGAGGCAAGAAATACAGAGGAAATAGATTTGTGGGTAATGGCCTTTTGCTGCTGCAGGCCTCCCCAAGGAGCTAGGAGAGGGCACAGGCCCCACCATTGAAGCCTGGAGCTCGTCTCCTCTCTGGTCCTGGCTGGGGATGGGAGTGCCAGTCTCAGCAGCAGGGGGCAGTTGGGACCCCAGACAGTCTGGAGGTGGGGGAGGGTGGTGATGATATAGGGCACCCCCAACCCAGGTGCTGTCACAGTCCCCAGCATGAGCATTCCAGCCAGCGAGGGGGCAGGGGGCACCGTGCACAAGGTTAGGGGCACAGCTTCGGGGCCCCTGGGAGCTGGGGCCTGCGCCCCTCTCTCCCGTGAAGATGCCCAGGTTTGCCCTTCCGTGCAGACAATGCCCGGCACCCGGCAGGCATCTAATACACCATGGGAGAGCCTAGCCAGCCACCTTTCCTTAGGACAAATTTAGGGTGACACTCTCTCTTGGGGGTCAGTCCTGCACCTGCACAGCAGGAGAGTGAGAACCTCTTTAAGTTTTACACCCAAGCACCTGGCTTGCTCACCTGGCAAGACTCACCCAGGATGAGTCTTTACACAGATGGCAGTGCCCCCGCCCCCGCCTGCTGGCGCCCATCTTGTGCTGGCAGCCTGGTGACAAACGCTGAACTTCCATCAGCCCCCACGGGTGATACCCCAGGGGCCCCCCTAGCCCCACTGCATAGATGAGGAGACCAGGCTGCCGAGTAGAGGCCTGAGGCTTAACTCCTGGCGGTCCTCACCCCGAATGCAGAGTCTGCGCTTGACACAGCGGGTGCCGCGGAGGCCGGGCGTGAGGGCTGGGACGCTCAGGACACCCAGCAGAGGCCCGTCCAGGGGGGCAGATTAAACCGTTGGTCACACGTGACCTGCTGCTGGTTCACATACCCCCCAGGTCGAAGCCTGGGGCAGCTGTGGGCCTCCCCCTTTACAGACGAGGGGGCCCTGCTGAGGTCACATGACCGGTGAGTGACAAATGTCCCCCTGCACCAGGCCTGGGTTCCTTCCCAGCCCTGCCCCCCCCCAAGCTGCAGGAGCCCCTCCCCCAGGCAGGGGCTGGAGCCGGCCTGGCTGCTCTCTCCGTGGCTCAGGCAGGGAGGCAGTGGCCCCCAGGGCTCAAGACTCTATCAGCAAGCGAGTGACTTGCCAGAACCCTTGTCTTTCAAGGTTCAGAGAGAAATGAAAATAGACGGGGACAGGGAGAGCTATCGTCGCCTTCCCCTCGCCATCCCAGCCCGGCCGCCCGTGCCCCTCATCTGTCATGTTGTCACCAGGCCGGGCGGTGCCGGCCCCTGGCCTCCGCAGGTGGTGAAAGGGGCGGAAGGGGCGTTCCCACCTTGACAGAGGGGTCCGGGTGGGGGCTTCTACCTGTGGGGATGAGAAGGCTCACAGCACCCACCTGGGACGTGCCCACCTGCAAGTCCCCACCTGCCGACGGCCACTCAGATGCACCAGGGCCTGTTTGTTCTCACTGGTCCACTCACTCACCCACCCACTCACTCACCTACTCACTCATTCACTTATTCATTCACTTATTCATTCACTCACCCATTCATTCATCCACTCACCCATTCATTCATTCACCCACCCATTCATTCATTCACTCACCCATTCATTCACTCACCCATTCATTCATTAACCCATTCATTCATTCATTCATTCACCCATTCATTCACCAATTCATTCATTAACCCATTCATTCATTCATTCACTCACCCATTCATTCATCCACTCACCCATTCGTTCATTCATTCATTCATTCACTCACCCATTCACTCATTCACCCATTCATTCGTCCACTCACCCATTCATTCACTCACCCACTCATTCATTCACTCACTCACTTATTCATTCACTAAGTCACTTATACTCAATCACTCCCTCACTCGTTTTCAGGGGCTCAGTCTGTTAAATGGAGATAATAACGGGGCTGGCCTCAGGTCTATGCTCTTCACTGGAACATAAGCATTGTCACTACCACAGGGATGTTGAGAATGTACAAGCCAGCGAGATAGTACCCATAATTCACTTGTAACAGTTGTGAGTGTTCCAGGGAGACCTTTTCAGTTTTACAAATTCTCATTCCCCACCCCTCAGACAACCACTCAATTCCTTCAGGTCTGTCTTTTGGTCATGTAGCCTCGCAGAAGGATACACTGCTGTTTTCTGTGCACACACAGAGAGGTGCCCGCCTCGGAGCAGGAGACAACAAGGCCTGCACCCCAGGAACCCACAGGGCTGCCCTCCAAAATATGCACGTATATTTGATTTCCCATTGGGAGATGAGCTAGAACTCACTCGAATTGCCTCTTACTTGGCCTCCCTCTCTGTGTATTTACAGCACCTGTGTTGCTGTTCACGTGACACTTCCAGCCACACAGCCCTTGCCGTGCCGTGTGCCACCTCCCTGCTCCTCCACCTGCTTTAGTTTCTGTTCTGATGCCAGGGCCTTTGCACATGCTGTTCCCCCAGACATTTCACGGATCACTCCTTTTCCTGGACAACCTCTTCCCTGGCTCTTCCATCTCTGCCCATTTCTTGACTCACATTGCTATTTCTCTTTTTAAAAAAGATTTATTTATTTATGCATACAAGAGCTGGGGTGTAGGCCAGAGGTGTGGGGTGGTGGTGAGAGGATTCACTAGAGACAGAGTGGGGAGCAGAACAGGCGGATCCACTGAAATACACTGCTGAGGGGAGCAGTGGGCAAGACAGAAGAGGTCTACTGCGCCATGTAGGAAGTTCCCTGGCCAGGGATCGAACTTGTGCTGCAGTGGCTGCTGATAGCTTCATAGGCTGTCTTAACCCCTTGTGCCACCAGGGAGGCCGCACATCGCTGTTTCTTAATAGCACTTCTTACACTGAAATTGCTTTGATTAGCAGCCTGTCTCACTATATATCCCGTGTCCCCTTCACCTGGATGTTTTTTTGAGGGGGGAGGGGACCTTCCCCAATGTCCCAGGCAGGGCCTGGCAACTGTAGGGGCTCAGTAAATATTTGCCCAGCCAAAGAAGCCTGCACACAAGCCGCCTCCAGCACGACCCGACTGTGCCCGTCCGCGCCAGCGCCGGTGTCTCTCTGTGCGTCTTTTTCTTTCTCCAGCTTGCAAGTTCCCTGGGATCGGGCCAGGACTGTCTTGGACTCCCACTGGGTCCCCAGATCCGTGGACCTCCTTGCCAGGTGCTGTGCTAACCTTGTTTCGATCCAGACATGCCAGAGAGAAATACATTTTAAAATCACGTGCGATTTAAAGAGAATTTAATCTGCATGTCTGGGATTCATTAACACGTGGATCATCAAATTAGGGTTTGCTCACAGCTGTTTGACATTCGGAGGGCCTTCTGAGTATCTTTAATAAGTACTGTTAAATATTATTTTTTCTCCTAATCTCAGGGCTGGGCTTTGAGTGCCCCATTCTTTGGGAACGTGGCGCGAGGCTGGGAGGGCAGGACCCAGCCCTGCCAGAGGGCAACTGGTGGGTGCTGAGCCAGCCACATGCTGGCCTTCTCTGCTTCGCACTGGGCTCTGGCCACGTGTCCCAATGTCCCCCGTCTCCACGGTGATGCCAGTCTGGCTTTCCTTCACACATCTCCTGAGAGTTGCACCCACAGCTGCCTCAATCCAGGGCCCACAGGGGACTTGTTGGCTGACTGAGGCGTGGCCTTCCTTGGCCATAGAGATTGACTGTGTGTGGCTCTGAGGCCCACTTTGAAGAAATGAGTTGGGGAGAGATGTGCCCTGGGGCTGTGGAGAGAGAGGGGGCTCTCTTCTGCTGGACTGGAGACCCAGGGCTGCAGGCCTGGAGTGTCTTGTCACCACAAGAAGCCTGAGAACATAGAAAACAAGGCTGAGAGGTATAAGAGGCTGGGAACAGCCACGGGGGCTGGGCCTGGCCATGATGGAATGAACCCTGTGAGGGGTTGGAGAGTGTCCCCCCAGCCCAATTCCTATGCTGGAGTCCTAGCCCCCACAGTATCAGAATGTGACCTTGTTTAGAAACAGGGTTGTTTCAGATGTAGTAAGCTGAGATCCCACTGGAATAGGCTGGCCCTTTTATCGATTCTGTTAGACTCCAGTCTTTGCAAAAAGGATTAAATTTGGACCTGGAGACAGACAGAGAAGGCACCGGGAGAAGACAGCCATCCCCAAGCCAAGAAGAGAGGCCTGGAGCAGATTCTCCCTCAAAGACCTGGGAAGTTCCTGCTGACACCTTGATCTTGGACTTCCAGCCTCCAGAACTATGAGATGAAAAATTTGGTTGTTTAAGCCCCTCAGTCCATGCTACTCTGTTAGAGCAGCCGGCAGCTCCAGCAAGTTGATACACAACCCTTTGAAACTTGGTTATGAGAACCAATAGATCTCTTTTTTCTTTTTTTTTCCTAAAGTCAATTTGTTTGAGGTTTTCATTCTATACAAAGGTAAACAAGGTACTTGAACATCACCCTTCTGCTTAACATCATTTAATCTTTACATTTCAATTATCTGGGGTTGTATGATAAACCACTCCAAACAGCCTCAAACAAAAGCAATCATTTATTTTGCTCAGAAGATGCAATCCAGCAGGACGTGGGGGGCCTGTCTCTGCTCAACATGGCTGCAGCTCAGCGGGGCAGGAGGACACACTTTTTAGATGGATCACTCACACAGTGGAGGCTGTTCGCTGGGAGCTTGGACAGGGCTACCGGATTCCTCTCCTGCGGGTCTTGCCACAGGCTGCTTGGGCTTCCTCCCAGCATGGTGGCTGGTTCCAGGTGCAAGAGTCCCAAGGAGCATGGTGGGAGCACAGAATTTTTGTTCTCTACTCTGAAGTCACTCAGGACTGCTTCCTCCACACTCTCAGTTGAGACCATCGTGAAGGTCCCCCCTGGGATTCAGTGACATGGGAGGCATGTCACTGAAAGGAGAGCAAGAGGCATGGAGATACTGTAGTCACCTGCCGCAGGCCACATGCTCTACGACCCTGTTATACCAAATTAAGGAAAGGCGAAACCAATTGATGGTGACAGAAGTCAGACTAGCGTTGCCCCTCAGGAGAGGAACTTTGACTGGAGAGGGACACATGGGAAGAGGGACACACTGGAGCGGGTCCTGGAATGGTCTCTGTCTTGATATCAGTGGCAGTTACACATGTGGCTGTGTGAGTTCATTCACCTGTTCAAGGAAGTTCTACAGCCTAATGCACTTTATACCCAATTTTTAAAAAATGTTGAAATGTGTGACAAAGAAAATGCAAAACTTCATTAACACAGAAGGAAACGTCCCTCGTTGAGTCCCCCTTGTCTGAGTAGCTTCGTGGATCCTGAAGCGCCCCTAGTCCCAGTCCCAGGGTCTGGCTTGAGGTCCTGTTCTCCATGCCCTTGTCCTTTGCAGACAAGTCTCCAGGTGTGTAGAAGAAGGTGGAAAGATATTCCAGAAAGAGGGAACAGAAAGTGCAAAGTGCCTGCATGAGGATCGGGTGGTGGATCAGTGTGAGGGCAGGAGTGAGGGGAGACAGGGTAGGGGTATCCCAGAAAGGCTCCAATCAGGGGTGTGACTTCACTAGAGTCCCCTTTTTGAAGCCCCAAATCCCAGAGCTGCTTCTTCTGGCTGGGTGGCTTGGACAAGCCCCTATTTCCTCATCTGTGAAATGGGTCCTGAGAGTCCTGGCCTTGTAGTTTGTCTGGAAGAGGTGGAGACGTGATGCCGGGGAATCCCCTGGCCCCGGGCATCTGCTCCACGCACAGGCTGCTCACCGCTGCGTTCCCCCCACCCTGGGCTCAGGCTGGTAGTCCGTCCTGGGTGCCCGTCCAGTGGTGTCAGGCCCCAGCCCCTCCTGGAGCCCACTCATTCCCCCTGCCAGACTTCTGGAGCCTGTTGGGTGGAAGATGGATAGAACTATTAATCTGCACAGTGTAAAGGTTAATTCAAAGGGCAGCCAGGGCTGGAGGTGGTGCCTTCCTTCTGGCTCCAGCTTACAGACCAAGAAGAGGTCGGCGGGGGTGGGGGAGGTGGGAGTGGGACGGGGGTGGGTGGGGTGCAGCCCCCAGCCAGAGGCGCATTGTCCACCAGCAGCCATCCCTCAGGTGGGCTTTGCGGCTTTTACTCCCACAGCCCCCGCCCTGCCCCAGCCATGTCTCCCATGACCTCATTCCTGTCCTGTCCGGGTCACCAGTTCACTTACCTTGGCTAGGTCCTCTCCTCGTTGAACCTCTATTTTCCCATCTGAATATTGGGGCTATGGGACAAAGTGATGTCTAGGATGCCAGGGGCCCTTCTGGCTGCAAGACTGTCTTCTTTGGCTGCCAGCTTCCCTGCTCCAGCCGGGCACCTTGTTCGTCCTGCCTCTGCGTTTCTGCATTGTCTGTGCCACCACTGCGGACCCGCTCCGGACCCACTTCCTGCAGGGGATTGTCAGATACATCCGGGCGAGCCCCCATCCTGCAGCTCCCCAGTGGTTATGGTCCACGTGAAATTCCCCTGCACATGTTTGCGTGCTGCTCTGGATGTAGCTGAACGTCTGTTTCTTTTTCCTTCTCCCATCAGCACGGGGGATTCCCAAGGACAGAGGTGTCTTCAGCCGGCCTGTGTCCCGGGCCAAGCCGCTTCCCCTTGGACAGCTCCTGTCCTGCCCGCAGACCCAGACGCCTGGCCGGACCCAGACTGTGAACATTCTGTTTGTCTCAACTAGGGCTTTTCTTTTTAGTTGTTGAATTAGTTGCCAGTGTTTAAAGACCAGGCGATGCCACATAAAAACCTACATTTTCACCTTTTAAGAAAGTGGCAGGAGCTGGCTGCACCGGGCTGCCCCTTCCTCCAGCCAAGATGGGCAGGGACAGACAGGAGAGGCCCCTCGGGCGGGGGACCTGGCCAGTTCCCTTCAGACCTAGCCCCCCCACCTTACCTGGCCAGTCCTGCGGGTGTTTGGGGTCACTCCTGACTCTGGACCCCAGGTTATTTCCGGCTGCAGGAGCCGTCAGCCCCGCAGTGGCTGCCGTGAAGAGCAGGTCCGGAGAGCGATGCGGCAAGGAAGCTCCTCTCCCCTGTCTGCCTCATTAGGAGCTGAACGGGCTGGATCAATGCTCTTTAGAATCAGACGCATACCCATTGTTTCTCGAATCGGGAACTGCCGGTACCAACGCAGGCGGCTTCTTGAATCTAAAGTTTGCCTTTGGGAAGATTACATGGAGTGGGAACGGGGGCAGAGGCATCTTCGTTCTGTAATTATGATAGGGGCCTCCTGAGTGCCAGTCATTGGGCCAGGAGCTGAGGACACGGCAGTGACAGAACCCCAGTCCTCATCTTACACAGGTCGCTGCTTACCAGCTCTCTGTTTCTCAGATTAGGGAGAAAAGGCCCAGAGAGGGCAAACAGGGTACCCAGATCACACAGCAGAGTTGAAAGAAAGCCAGCACTGCCTCCCTGACTTCTTCCTCCCTCTCCAGCCTGCAACATCGGCCACTCCCAGCCCCCCATGAAGCCCCAAGCCTACAGGCCTCCTCCCCTCCCCTTATCTCCTCCCCAAGTTCTGGGGCTCAACCCTTGCTTTTTACTGATGGCCAGATGGTGGGGCTCATCCAGATGGAGTTGGGGTCTTCTCAGAACAGAGATTGGGCCTCCTCTGGCTGTTTTCCATGAGGCGGTGAGGCCCTGGTATCTGTGAGATGAGTCCAGTGTCAGTTACAGAGTTGAGCACACCCCGTATCTGGTCCCCCAGACTGGAATGTTCCATGGCAAGAAGACAGCTCCTTTGACTGATGGTTTTTTTCGAGGGACAGCTTGGAGCAGAGTTCCGGGCTGTCAGCACTGACCTGACCTTTCTGTAAATATCAGCTGAGTGCCATTCTTGATGCTTCTGGGACTGTGCCAGGCCTGAGTTTTGATGGCAGTCGCAGACCCCTGTTTAGGGAAGGAAGAACTAAACTTCCGTGCTACACCAGGCTGCTTAGATGTGCAAGGACTAGCTGGCTGTCCTGTACACAGTCTGCACCCTTCAGCCAGAGACCAGGCCCTTGAAGAACCCACCGCGTGGGCTGGGTTTGATCCTCTAGATCATTTGCAAATCACTAGCAGTGAAACCAACTCTCCCCAAAGCCCGTGGCTGCATTTAAACTTCTGGATAGACTGAAACCAATTAGACAGACTTTGGCTTACAGCTGTTGGGTTCCAAGCAGGCTGACTGTTAGGGGCTCCTAACGGCTTGCCTAAATAAAATAGTAAATGATGGCAACTACTGTTTATGGAACAGCTGCTATGTGACAAGCAGTTTTGCACATTAGAACCTTGCACAGAGGGCATCAGTAACCCCATTTTACTGGAGATGAAGCAAAGGCCCAGAGAGGTCAGTTCACCTTCCTGAGGTCACACAGCTGGCCAGTAGAGAACCCAGCTTGGATCCCATTTCTCTCTGATACCTTTCCCTGCACCCCATGTCTTGCTCTCCTCTGCAGTGGGTTCTCAGGAGGCCATCTGAAGCTGTGCAGACCAGATTCACTTGTCAATCCCTTTCCTCTGCCCCTAAGCCGCAACTTAGCCCTGAACATCCTGAACACAGGGAGGGACTCTGCTATTCTGGGCTCGGGCCATCAGGTCAGAGCCTGTCTCCAATCAGGGCTTTGATCTGCTTTGGAAGAGATGAGTGAACTCCTTTTCCTTCACAGTCTTGATGCAAAAGCCCCAAGGCACAGCCCCGGAGGAATGTCCCAGTTCAGAAGGTCCTTGTAGCCAAGGAAAGGAAGGATTAAATGTTGATGAAGTTAACCCCAAAGACAGACATGGACAGAGCGTCTGTTCCCCATCAGGGGTGCTAGCCGTGTTACTGGCGTGGCACCTAGGCTGAACCCACAGCCAGCCTGCTTCAGCCCAAACCCTGGGCTTGCCACTTGCCTCCCCCAGCCTGTTTCCTCCTCTGTAGAGTGGGCAGCAATAGTACCTACTGCATGGGCTCCTTGTAGAAAGAGATGAGAAAGTTCCTGGCACAGAGCTTGGCATGTGGCCGATGCTGTAAAAATGTCAGATGTCATCATTTTTTTGGGTGTTATTTTAAAAAATCCTCGTGAGAACCCCATAGGGCAGGTGTTATGATCCTCACTTCACTGACAAGGAAACTGAGCTCCAGAGAGGTTCAGTAACTTGCCCAAAGTCACACAGCTAGGAAGTCCTAGAGCTGGAGTTTGAAGCCCTGTTTGTTCTTTAACACCAGCTCCCCGGGTAAGAATCCTGAGGGCTCACTTCTGGCAAGAGCAGTCTGCAATCTCTCCTCTCAGGGCTGGATATGCCCAGAGGCAGATGTCTTTGACAGGTTTTTCTTTTCTTTTTCAGTTGATTTTGAGCACCTTTTGATTAAATGTACATGAGGGAAACTGAGGCCCAGAGGGGGTGTGGACCTGCCCTCAGACGCCATCCTGTGGCTGCCACTCCATCCAAGGGACGTGCTCCTTGGGCACGTCCCCATGGAGATTGCTGGAAGGCTGGGAGGAGATGGGTGAGCGGGACAGATGATGGATTCCCCAGGGGAGAAGCACCGGTTACTGCTCTAGTGATTGATGGCCGAGGGAGGTCATTCTGTAGCCAGGTTTGGCATGGCGCCAGGGCTGGGATATCTGTCAGCCTCACTCTGGAGCTACCTCACTCTGAACAGGGAGGCTTGGGGGAAGGGATGGGAATCAGGAAAGGTGGTGCTTCTCCATGCAAGTCTCTTTCTGCAGACAGAGTCCTCTGGAGGCCCTCTTGGGACACATGGATGCCGGGGTTCCTTGGAGGACTTGCCTGGGCTTGGGCCTGGGGTGTTCCCTCCTGTCGCCCCACAGCAGCCCTGGAGAGGGACCTCAGTGCAGTCACATTCTTAGCAGGGAAACAGAGGCTCAGAGAGGGTAAGCTACTTGCTCGAGGTCACACAGCTTGTAAGTGGTGGGGTTGTTCCTGGAGCCCAGGCCTCTGCCTCCTCTCTGATGGTCAGTCTGGTGCTTCCTAATTACCAGACACCTACACACAGACATCACACTACATGCACTTTTATAACTTACCCATCAGTTTTTACTGCAGGACGTTGCCTTTTTTTGGTAGACCCCCAAACACTTAAAAACAGCAATTTCAGATAGAATATAAATATTTGTTCGCCTATGTATCTAATAAACATAATCCTTCCCTCTTGCACATACGATTTCTCTTACATGTGCCTGTGCTTTATACAGATGGATATAAAATCTATCTGAGATATATCCAACTAGTCACTTGCTAAACACCATGTATGATCAATAGTGTGATGGTAAATTGTCTCTCTGAAAAGTAAAAAGACCTGATTTATAACATGCATTTCCAAGGTGTATATTCTCCCACCAAAGCTGATATTGAGTAACCAGCTTAATGTCACTGAACTGAGTTAGTGAGAAAAGTGTATAATTGACTCCCTCCAGCTGGCATGAACTGGCTCCAGCATACAATTGAATTTATCCATCTACCTGGAACATACAATCTGCATCTCAAAAAGATACTGATCTATATCATAAATAAATATATTCATAATTATACACTATCTGGTCTTCCATCTCTTATAATTTCTGTGTACCTGCCATAATCTCGAGTTCCACATTTGAAATCCATCCATTATCCATTCATCCAACCATCACCCATCCATCCATCCATCCATCCATCCATCCATCCATCCATCCATCATCCATTCAACCATCATCCATCCATCCATCCTCCATCCATCCATCCATCCATCCCTGTGTTACTCAAAGGTAGGCATGTCTTATTCAGTGCTTTTCACCCCAAAGTTACACCATCTCCTGCTCTGGATGAGGTGGGGCTAGGGGAGCGGGCTGGTGGTGTGGCTGGGTGTAGGGCATGCCTTCCCCCCTCCTGTGCATTTTCATGGTTCTTCTCTGGATAGGGATCCCAGTGTTGACCTTACCACAGTAGTTTTGGAGCCCCTGGGGCTGGGCGAGGTCTGGCTGCACATACATACTCGGTGATGGTCAGTAGAAGTTGACTGTGGCCTCTCTTGCCTGTCCCGGCCATGTCATGGAGAGTGACAAGCAGGCAGTGTCTGCCCTTCTTTGACTTCCTCACTTCTCGGGTCACCAGGTCACTAGATCACCAAGAATCAGGGGTCAGCCTCCAGCCTTGGGATGAGCCATCGCTGTGCTTTGGGCCTCACTTTGCTCATCTAGTGGCATATTGTCCTCACTCAATTAGAAGTCAGACTTTTCCTCCCAAAGTCTTGAATTTTCTTTTAAAAATTCACGTATATTTTGCCTTGCATTCTGTCATCAATCCATGCTTGTTTTGGTATAAAAGTAATGTGTTGGAGAACTCATCAGTTAAATTACTTTGCATCTTTCCCCCAAATCATCAAGCCAAATGGAAGTTCCTGGAATAAGTGTCATTTTTTATCCCCTGGCTCTTCCAGGGGGGACGTTGGTCAGTAGATAGAGGAACACGTGGAAGCAGGGTTGGAATCCCGGCCCGGTCGCTGGGTCTCCTTGGACAAGGTGTTTCTTAGCTCTGACCCCCAGTTTCCTCATCCGTAAGGTGGGAGAATAACAGTCCCTCCCCCGAGGGGCTGATGCGTGGATGATGGGGGCTGAGATTTTCATGGTGCTAAAACTGCCTGCTGCAGTGACTCAGCTGGATCACCCCAGTGGCCGGCTGCGCACCCTCATCTTGATTTGGAAATCTGGAGAGCAAACTGTCTCTAAACCACCTCCCCACGCTACAGTGCTAGAATAAATTCAGGCTGCGTGGTTGCCCCTACGCCCAAGGACAAAATCCCCTGCCACCCAATGCAGGCTCGCAGCCCTTTGATGTTCGAGAAGTTCTTCTTGAGTTTTTAATAACGCACGATATGCCTCCAGCTACACTGGCGTTCCTCCTGCTCCTTGAAAACACCTAGCGCCTGCCAGTCCTGGGATTTTGCCCCTGCAGTGCCCTCTCCCTGAAGCATCTCTCGAGGAGTTTTCCGTGATGGGCACAGCGCAAGCGTCCTGTCCAGGGGCTTCCCCGACCACTGTGGTTAAAGTCGCCCACCTCCTCTGTCCCTTTGTCACCTGGTTTTATTTTCTTCACAGCACTGTCACGGGAAATACTTTAGGGGTGTGATTATGGGTGTCGTGCCAACCTCGCCAACAGACCACCAGCGACACGAGGCAGGCGCTCCATGTCTTGGGCTCTGCAGGGACCCGGCGCAGGAGAGCCGCTTAGCGCGGTGCCGGGAAATGAGTAAGTAGAAGACAGAGTACAGTTTGGCTCAACAGCGCAAAGGTGCAGAGAATAAAGATGAGAGGAAGAGATAGCAAACGTCATGGGATTGTTCCTCGCCTTTTGTGTCTATTTTTTGACTTTGCAAGTATTTCATGATTAGAAAAAAATCCATAGTCGATGAAGACACAGCTCAGCTGAGGCTGACTAACTTCTCTCTGGGTGTAGCTGAGGCTCATTTTATTTCTGCTCCCGTGGTTCCCCTTGGAATTTAAAAACAAACCCTGTCAACCGCTTAGGAGAAGCTTCTGTTGGAGTCAGCAGCTGAGCGCTACCTTTCACTTTTGCTTTGTTTCTTGGCCTTGATTTCTGAAAGAAGATATTTCATTTTGGGAGGCTCTTCCCACTCTAGAAGTCTCTGGGGATACATTCAGAAAGGAGGGCAGAGGGCAAAGATCAGGTAGTGGTGATGATGAAGGTGATGATGATAAAGGCGATGGTGATGGTGGTGGTGATGGTAATGGTGATAATGGTGATGATGGTGGTGGTGGTCGTGGTGGTGTGGTGGTGGTGGTGGTGGTGGTGGTGGTGGTGATGGTGGTGGTGGTGATGGTGGTGGTGGTGGTGGTGGCGGTGGCGATGGTGGTGGTGGTGGCGATGATGGTGGTGGCGATGACGGTGGTGATGGTGATGGTGGTGGTGGTGGTGGTGGTGGTGATGGTGGCGGTGGCGGTGGCGGTGGCGGTGGCGGTGGTGGTGGCGGTGGCGGTGGTGATGGTGTGCTTCCACTCAGACTGGGAGCACTTACGCAAGGCTGTGCTTCTACCATCAGAGTACTTTTGGGCAAGCCCATACATCTGCCCCCAGTCTGGGAGCTCCTCCACTCCCAGTCCCCACACTGGGACTGTGCCTCCCCCATCACACTACCAGATACCCCCAGATATCTCTTGCCCGAATAGTAGCTCCTTTCTTTTACTTCCCTCCTTCCCCAATTGGGAAGCCCCTTGGGAGCCCTCCCCCTCAGTCCTGACTGAGGGTCGGCCCTGGGCAACGGGTCCATCTCCCTCCTTGGCATGAGCCTCCGCAGGCACAGCCCGGGCTGTCCTTGCCCACGTGCCCCCCTCCCCCCGCCCCAGTCCCTCCCGCACAGGTGGAGCCACCTTCGCCCTGATGATCTCCAGCAGACGCTTCCGCTTCCGGCTCCTCGCCTGGCTCCACCCCACCTGCCGTACAAGGCGGGGCACGGGCCGAATTTACCCCTGCGCTGTCTTCTGCCCGGTGGGCTTTGCTCCAACGCTCTTGTCCCCAACCACCTAGTGAAGTTGGGCACGTAACTCCTGGGCAGGGCCCCCAGAGCCTTCGCACCGGGTGCGGGGACTTCCGCGTTGTCCTGAGGAGGCGCAGCCGAGCTCTGCCCCGGATGGAACATGGCGGTCCTCCAATGGCGGCCCGAAGGGCCCAGCGCTCTGGCAGGAGGAGCTCCGGTTGCAGAGAATTCTGGAAGCGGCTGTGAGAACCAGGTAACTAACATTCACGCCTTGATAATCAGGCAGCAGCGATGATGGTGCTCACGGTGAGGGGCAGACACAGCCCTCACCCAGGGACTCGTGTGTGCGTCAGGGCCTGTTGTTGGCCGCCGCCTGCCTCCCTGCAGCTGGTCAGCAGCTCAAAATAGCCCCCGCCGAGCCTGAGTAAAGCGTTCACTGCCATGACCCTCTTTTCTCCCACCCTGCTTCCCCTGCTCAGCGTCTTCCCTGCCCTTGGCTCCCACATGGCAAGTCCTAACCTCAGGGCCTTTGCACCTGCTCTTCCTGCTGCTCCACGGCCTATCTCCAAGATGGCCGCATGGTGCATTTTGCCTCCATGCTGTCCAAACAACAAGGAGTTGTGGGGATTGTGGGGCTTTCACTTGCCTGAAAATTACTCAGATGAGGAAGAGAGTGCGTAGGGGTGTGGTGGGGGCGCATGAGATAAAAGAGACTGGAAGATCAGGGGAGGAAGGGAGCTGGCAGCTCTCCAAGTACCTTGAAAACTGGGGCAGGAAATTGGGACTCTCATCTTGAAGGTTGGGAAACCTGTGATCAGTATTGGGGTCTTGACTGAGCTCCCTGAGGACTGTGGAGAGGTCAGACCAACCTGGGGGACAGGCAGGTGGGTCAGGGAGCAGGGCAACCTGGGCGAGCAAATCTGGGGCCTGAACCAAAGTGGGAACAGCGGCACGGGACATGAGGGAAGCCCATGTTTGACCCAAGGTGCTTTCCCAACTTGCCCCGCCTCCTGGCCCATGAGATTTCCACTTCAAATGACTCCTGGGCGACTGAAAATCAGCATCACTTTCCTAGAGGATGGAGATCTGGAGCTCTAAGGGAGGGGGTGATGGCTTCTAGGCCCCTCTCTAAGTCCAGGGCAGGATGTCCAGGCACTGCCCAGTCCCAGGCACTGCCAACATCACTAGGACACATGATGTGACCTGGGGGTAGCTGGTCTCTCACCGGTCTGGCTTCCCATTCCTAGATCTCTCCCTGAACTTCTGCTTTTGGCTATAAAACAGACATGATATTCATAGGGGTAGCATGCGATCGAATGGGTTAAGATGCTAAGTGCTTGGCACAATGCCTGGCACGTTGTAATGATCAATAAACGATCACTGGTACCTCCACTTTTAGCTGTTACCATCACTAATCATGATTAGTATTAGGAGGATATTTAATTAAAATTTTTGTTGATTATGAAGAATTTTAAACTTCTATGAAAAATGACAGGGCATCAAAGATGCCTACCCCCAGCCCCCAGCCCCCAGCCTATAACCACCATTTCTGGCCATCCCGTCCCATCTACCATCCCCCGCACCTTGCCCTGCATCTTGCCCCTTATTAATTCAAAGCAAATCTCAAACATCACCTCATTTACCCACAAATATTTCCTCACCATCACTATTAATTCACAACGGGGCTGCTCTGAAAAGTGACAAGCCGTTCAGGAGGAGCTCACAGAGCATCTGTTTCTATGGCCCAGGATTGTCGGAACACCTGGGACCCCAGAATAGACGTGGCCCCTGACCCCAGGAGCTCACGCTGAGCGGCTGGGCGTGCAGGATTGGGATGGGGACAGACGCAAAAAGCCCCGGAGACATGGAGAGTGCGCTGATCTCCTGATATGTACAGAGAGACGCTTGCGCTCAGGAACTAGGGTGGTAGGTAGCAAAAAGTTCACAGTCAACTTTATATATTTCTTTAATGCAAAACCTGCTAAGCAAGCAGCTCCACGAAATGTGGGCCAGGAGGGAAGGCATAGGGTGTGAGGTCAGAAGGACCCGTGCTGAAATCCCGTCTAGACCAGCAGTTACTGTTCGGGCCCGGAGCCAGTCCCATCCCCCTCTTTAGCCTCAGTTTCCACCGCCGCTGTCTGCCGCTGACCTGCCAAGTGCACATGAGCACGTGAGCACCGTTGCTGCAGCGAGCTGGGAGGATCAGCTGAATTTGCAGCCGCTGCTGCCTGACTTTAGGCAGAACTGCTGACCTGGCAAATGAAGTTGTAACCGAACGGCAGAGGGAAATGTGTCTTACGTGGCCAATTACACAATAGATGGTTTGGGACACGGTCTGCTTAATTAAATCTATAACCAGTTGTGGATCTATCGCCTCTTAGGATGCCACTGCAATTGGAGCCGGTTATCAAAGTCAGGTAGGCGGGTGGGACAGGATGCAGTTGCCCTCGGCCTGCGATTGGGCCTTCGTCTGAGTCTCGGCCCGCCACGTCCTACCTGGGTCTCTGAGGGCAAGTCGCTGTCCCTCTCTGAGCCTCAGTTTCCGTGAGTAATCGCTGCTTCTTGACGTGGCTGTGTGCACTGCCCCAGCTCAGTCCCTAGGGGGCTCCGAGGGCTGGTCCCCCTCATTTACTCACCAGTAAGGATCTGTAGGGTGCCTGGTATGTGCTACAAGCTGGGCCATATTAAGAAGCAGGAGCAATAGGCCTCCAGGTCAGGGAGGAAGGCCAGCATTGCTGGGGCCCGTTCAAGGGAAGGAACTCAATGCAAGACAACGCCCTTTAACCTAGTCTGGAGCTGAGTCCTTCTTCCTGAGCCAGGGAAATGGGAGTTGGGGCCAGCAATAGGCACTAACATGTGCAAAGGCCCTGAGGCCAAAGAGCCTGACTGAGGGAGCTCATGTACAGACAGCAAGTGGGAGAGTGCGCCAGCTGAGCCCAGGGGTGGGGGTGCCCACCTGGAGCAGGCCTCAGGAGCCACTTCCAGTGTCCTTAGGGACCCATGGTGTGAGAAGGAGCAGGGCTAGGTTTGTTTCTATGGCCTCCGACTGCTCCATGGAGAACGCACGGGAGAGCATGAGGGGAAGCCGGGAAAGCGGCTTGGGGAGTGTGTGCGGCAGAGGAAGGCGGTTCGGGCATGGGGGAGGGCAGCAGCCGTCTGGAGGATTCCAGAGACTTTCGGAGGCAGAGGCGGCAGGACCAGCTGAGGGGTTGGATGGGAAGTGCCAAGGGTCAGGGGCATTGGGCACACCTCCACCTTCTGGGCAGGGGGCGGTCAGGCTGGAGGGAAACGGGGAGGCCTGGGGTGGTTCTCGAGCTCCTGGTGTGCTGCCAACTCAGGGTGCCTCTGGGAATCCGGGAAGACACAGAGTAGGGTGGGGGGTAGGAGGAAGAGGGGGGATTTTGGAGCCAGCGGTAAGCAGGTGGCGGCATGGCATCGTCTAAAGAGGAGGTGCAGGGTTGGGGAAAAGATGGGGTCAGACCAGCCCCTGGGCTCTCCCAGGAGCTGGGAGGAGGAGGAGTGCCTGGGAGGAAGGGGACAAGGAGAGTTTGGTGTCTCACAAGCCCGGGACAGAAGGTCTCAAGGAGACCCAGGCACCGAGGGGTTGGCGACACGGAGGCCATTTGAACCGGGGGCGGGGGCTGCTTGTTGGAGCCTCTGGCCGCCCTGAGAGGCGAGAGAAGGGTGCTGTGGTCTGTTGAGAGTGGACCACACTTCTGAGCTGACAGGAAGGATGCAGGGAAGAGACAGAGATGGAAGAGTGACCAGGGCGGGGGGTGGTGGGAGATATGGGGTGCCCGTGGGGGCCTTGGAGGGAGCCAGCATCCAGGGGGAGAGCCAGCCCTGTTGTGTGTGTGGTGGGCGGGGCTTCTGCCCTCTGGTCTGAGAGGAAGGGGCAGCTGGGGCAGCTGGGGCAGCTGGGGCAGGGAGATAAGAGGACCGCACCTGGAGGCTTTTTAGCCTGAGACTGGGCCAGGGCCCTGCGGGGAGGGGGAGCTGGGGCAGAGACTGAGGAGAGAAAATAGGGAAAGACCTTGGGGAGGAGGTGAGACAAGGTGTGTGCTTTTTGGTAGTTGATTTCCCGAGACTTATCGCTGCCATCCTGGCCTTCCTGTCCCCCCAAGGCCGCCCTGGCCTCCCGGAGCCGGCTGCCCTGGCTTTCAGATTTTTCCTTAAGCAGCAAACCATTTCTTCAAATAAAACCTGACGTGGCGCTTCGCCACCTGTGCAGACCACAGCAGGCCTGCTCTGAGGGGCGGACCTGCCCGCTGGCTTCCCCCCCCACCCCGGAGCCCTGTGTTCCTGAAGTGTGGGGCTCCCATGGACCAAGGTGGAGCCCCCTGTGTAGCTGGTGACCTCTGCCTTGTGCTAGGGAAAGCTCTGGGCCTCGCATGGAAGACAAGGATGATGTTACCAGAATGGAGGCGGGACCTGCACCACGTGACTCGTGTGTGTGTGTGTGTGTGTGTGAGTGTGTGTGTGTGTGTGTGTGAGAGAGAACCCCGCCTCCTGGAACCCCCTGTGCGTCTGATGTTTCAGCTCTCTTTAGTTATTTCAGAATCAGCATTTTACTCTGGTCTGACCCTAAAGCCCAGGCACAGAGATGACCAGTCCGGTTCCCAGACTGCCGAAGCTAAGTCCTTGTCTTAGCGAGGAAAGAATTCAGTGTCAAGACCAGAGTTAGACAAAAAAGCAAGAAGTTTACTGTCAGATTAGGAGAAGGACAGAAAAGCTCACTGAACAGAGGCGTCCCGGGCAGGTAGCCGCTGAGGGGCAGGAAAACAGGGGCTTATGTGCTTTATTCAGAGATGAAGGTGGGGGGCTCCCTTCTGGCGGGCAGCGCCCCACGACGGGCTCCTCTCTGGCTGGTCTTGGCTCCTTGACCGGTGACGTCTGCTTCCGGGAGGCAGTCACGCTAGTCTTGGTCATGGCAGGGGTTTGCCTGGGGGGAGGGTGCCTGTGGCATTTCCTGTTTTCCAGGCTGTTGCCAAGGCTGGGGCCCCGTGGCCCTAATCCCCACATTCCCAGCTTGCTTCCTCCTTCAGCGAGCCCAGCACGCAGATGCAGGCTGTGGAACTGGTGCCAGTTAATTGTTGGGGCAGAGGGGAGGGGCAGAGGGTGGGCTGGCACCGGTAGACTCACCCTCCTTGACTCTTGGTAATGGAGACGTCTTGGAAAGACCAGTTGCCCAGCGTCGTCGGGTCCTCCACACAGTGTTGGGCCAGGTCAGGGCTTTTAGGAGGGTTCAGCACTGAATTTTCCACAGCAGGGATTCGCTGTCTGTCCCCACCCGGGCTTGCCCTGAGAGGGTCCCTCTTGGAGACAGTGTTGGGCTGGACACAGGGAGTGTGGGCTTTGGAGCTGACTGACTTGGGCTCAAGTCCCATCTGGGCCTTTTACAAGCTGGGTGACCTTGGGCAGAGACCTCAGTTCCCATCTGTAAAATGTGGGTAAGAAGTTCGAAGACGACAGATTAGCTGGTGCTTGGCACACACAGGTGCCTAAGGACCAGTTCCTGCTTTGCCCCTTCTCCCATCCCATACCCAGGGGCATCCTGCTCCTCCGGGCCTGGGTACCTGGTGGCATCGTCCTGTCTTGTTTTCCTTCTCCTTGTGTTTCCTGTTGTCAGTGGACATGGACTTGGTTAGAGTGACCAAGTCTCCCTGTGGGCCGCGTGAGGGACGGCCACCAGCTGTCCCTCATAACCACACAGACCCACCTTTGAATCCTGGTCCTCCCACCTATTCACTAGGTGACCTAACTCCCTGGGCCTCAGTTTCCCTATGTGTAAAATGGCAAGAAGCAAAGCACTGCTTCTGATGGTTCTTGCGAGGATTTGATGCACTGTTGGAAAACCAAAGTGGCCACTTTGCTCTGAAGCTTTTACAGGGCAGCCCCGATATAAAATGGGGTGCCTGTCTGTGGGTTCTCACTCGTGCGCTTAAAAGGAACTTATAAGGCTCAACTGCAGATACACACAATAAAATTAATAAAAAAAGGGTTTATTTACAAAGAAGGGAAGGGAAAAAGATAAAGAATAACTTGGTGAATGCGTCCCACCAGTTCCGCTGAGCTGGAATACCAATGGTGCACGCCAAAAAACTGGCAATCCACAACCACAAGCAATTGTCCCCTCCAGAGCTCACATGTCTGGTTTTTAAATACCAAAACCCATTGCGTAACTCCACCCTCAGTCCTCAGCATCCTTCCTTTGGTGATGATGACATCATGGGATTTGTAGTCCTAGGTGTTTTGGATCTCTCTGGCTTGAGGTGGGGGTGGGGTCCTGAGACACTCCCCTTTCCTGAGGACCCCCCTCTTACAATGCCAGCTGTTGCCACTCCTGCATCCTGCAGGGGAGGCGGCGGCACAGCCATATCCAGGGAGAATGAGTGTCTGCGCCAGGCCTTCCTCCTACAGAGCCGCGGGCCAGGACCCCAGCCCAAGAATACCGTGGTTCAGGAGAAACACACTTTCAGTTTGTCCTGGATTGTGAGCCACTTGGGATGATGAAATGGGTGTTTTAGCACAACCCTGGAGTGGGTTTTTGGGTCTGCGAAGGCAGACCCAAAAGGGGGAGCGCCAGGGGGCTAGGAACCCCAGCTCTGCATAGCTGAGTCTGGAGCAGGTGGTTCCTGAGGTTGGCGATGAGTGAGCAGGAAACCAAAGATGCGACCAGAGAGCAGGCAGAGAGAGGCGGGGGAGAGTAGCCAAAATTTGTCACCCCAAAACATGTCTTTAGCAAAGGTTGATTTCATGGGAGGGGCAGTGAACTAACTGGGTGGAGGCTGTTTTCAAAGGGGTGTTGATGTGCAAACTGCTCCCCAGAAGGATGTCAGGTGAGCTGTGTCCTCACCGCCACCGGCCCAGGCAGAACTGCCTATGCATGCCTTTTGCTTGTTGTGCCTTCCTTGGTGAACTTACCCCTTTTTTCTTCCTGAACCCAACCTCCCCTTTCTACCCCCAACCACCCTGTCTTAGCTCAGCTATTTAAGAGGGCACCTGAAGCCAGAGCTGCGTTCGCGGGGATGGGTCTCTCCTTTGCGCACACAGGAAGACCTGTTATCCTAAACTTCTCTCTGGCTTTTTTCTTTTTTCAGTCAGTCTGCTGCATGTTTGATTATTGGCCAGCAGAGAAGAGCTCAGAGAGCTGCGGGATGACTTTTGTGTGACACTGGGAAGCTAGCGGGAAGCTGGGTGGGGAGGGGAGCGGAGGTGGGGGGCTGGGCCGCGAGGGACAGAAAGGAGTGCACAATAGAGATGCTTATTTTCCATTACTGGGCAGAGCAGTTTTCCTCCATACCATTCCTCCAAACCTTCAAAAAAAAAAAATCTGGATACACATGTCTTGTCCCTGTAGAACTCAAGAGGAACCAGGGCACAGGGTGAGAGACCCTGTGGGAGGAAGCTCGAGTCAGGCACAGACCTCTCTGGTACTGGGTCCTGAGCTGGCAGAGCCACCTGCTTGCACCTGAGCCACTTTATTAGATGTTAAAGGACAGGCGAGTCCATCATGCTGGTAGACTTGGCAGCATCTTTCATTCGTTCCTGGGCATTTATTGAACACCTACTATATGCCTTGTGCTCTACTAGGTGCCAGGAACACCAGGTGAACAAAACCAAGGGGGTCAGTGTAACCAGGGTGACCCACCAAGCCCAGCACAGTATGTGGTATGTTGCCCAGAGGGCGGGGTCTGTTCTGCGGAGTCTGTCCATGAACTGGTGTTAATTCCACCGGACACATGTGATGACAGAACAGGCACTCGGGGGTCACGGGCTGCATGCTAATTGCATCCGTGTTTCTCCAGCCAGGGATATTGGCTGTGATGCAATTAACACCAAGAGCTGGTCGGGAGCTGTCATTTTTCCAGCTGGCTGGCCTCGTCCCACTTACGAAGACAGCACGACTCCAGACTTTGCACCTTTCTTTTCCAATAAAAACACCTGGAAAGCGTATGGCACTTTTCTTCTCACTACGCACACGACTTGACAGATTTTAAGCTCAGATTCACTCTTGCCACCTATTCCCCTGAGAGCTGGGGATGGAGTTGACAGCAGCACTCAGGAAAAACACAGTGGGACCCAGCGAAGACCAGCTCGAACTTGGGGTTGAGGCGCAGGCCACCTCGGATCCCTCCTCTGCTCGGTCCAGTCCCTTTGCTGATCTCTCAAAGGGAGACTTGCTGGGCTCAAGCCCCTGGTTCACTTCTAGCCGCTGTGTGATCTCGGTCAAGATGCATTACCTCTCTGGGTCTTGTGCCCTTGGTTATCAGCTGGGTCTAAAGTGGTGCTTTATCTATAGGGCTGAGGGAGGAAATGGTTGTGCTTACAAGAGCGCCAGGGCACTGCCTGGCATGGGTTGTTCTGTTAGCAGGAGACAGAGTCGTAAGCTCATCAGTGTGGTCCTCCTTATCCTTTGCAGGTACAGAAACCTCTTTAAAGAGGCAGATGGGAATTAGGACCTGAGTGATAATAATCTTCCCAACTGTGCTGTGGGCCCCTGAAGGGAAAAGTGTTTTAGTTGGTGGGAACAGTATGTGCAAGGGCCCTGTGGAGAGAAACCCTCAGTGCTTATTGAACTGATAAATGTATGAATGGATAAACATAGTTGGCTGACTGGCAGGATGGATGGATGGATGGATGGTTGCAGGGACAGATGGAAGTATGATGCCCATTCTCCCTCCCTTTTCTCTTGGGATCTGCATGCTGAATTGCTTAAGTGGCCAGAGTCATTCTTCAATCTCCAAGATAATAGACTTTTTCTAACAGAAAGTACCAGAACCTGCCACTGTCAGAAGTCGGGGACTGACAGTGGCCTCTGGAAGTCCCTCATGGGCAGTGCAGGGTGTGTTGACAGAGGCCGCTGTGCCCCATGGGAAGAGGTGTGCTACCTAGCTGGCCTGCATCTCTGGCAGCCTCTGCTCTGTGGTGGCTTCACAGCAAACACCTCTGTTTTTAACCCCAGGAAATTCCTCATTCAGCTCCACCTGCTGCTGGAGAGGGTGCACTTGACTGGACCAGGTACTGCTAGCTCAGCCTGGCCTCTTCCCTGCTCCGCCCACCGCGGCTTCCATTTTTGCAGCTCTCCGAAGGACTCGGCAGCGCTAATTTGATACTCCAGCCTTCCTGGTGGATCCCGCCGCACACTGCTCATCTCTATTTTTCATCTCGGTGAAATGGCTCTAACGAGGAAGTGCCAATTAGCGAGTCAGAGGGCAGGTGTGGGACTGGCAGCAATCAGCCCGCAGCCTCATGCGCTTCCCGACTGCGCTGGGGAGGCCAGGACTGAGTTTCCACCCAGGCCTACCCCCACTGCCCTCAACCCAGTGATTGACCTGGACCCCTGGCTCCCCTGGGTAGAGGGGAGACACCGTGTGTGTGTGTGTGTGTGTGTGTGTGGGTGTCTCCCACGCTCCTGGTCTCCATGGCGAGAGCTCTGGACTGCTGGGGGGGAGGTGTAGGGCAGCTGGGGGGGGGGGGGCAGGACCACACCCCTCTTCCCCAGTTGTCACGGGGAGCTGCGATGTCCTCTGTCACTTTCTTGCTGGGCAGGGTATCTCCATGAAAGTGGGCTTGGACTGGGGGCTCCCCAGAACTTAATCATTAACTCTCAACCCCCTTCCCCAGTGCTGGGGTGAGGGAGGCTCAGAGACTTGGGGACACTGGAAGGTGCAGGACCTGTGGGGAGCCAGGCCCTCTGAGTCCTGGGTCTGGACTGAGGCAGAGGAGCCCTGGCTGCACAGAGGGTGGAGCAAGGCTGACTCAGGCTGATGGACCCTCCCTGAGGAGACCAGCCCCACCTGATGCTTGATGCAGGGAGTCCCAGGGTGCCTGCAGGAGTCCACGCCCCGCTGCTGCAGCCTGGCTGGGCTGAGGTCCCTCAGGGAAGGGGGTGGGAGAGGGTGAGCTCTCCTCGCTGTTCTGGGTCCAGCGGGTGTCAGAGGCGCCCGTGGGGCCTTCCTTGCAAGGCAGTTGTCTCCAGAGTGGGGATTTCCAGGATGTGTTGGGAAAATGTTTTCAAAGAAAAGGGACAATCTCTGATTTGTAGCTTTTGCTGATTTCCATTGCATCATCGTTCCCACGCTGAATCCTTCCATGTTATGGTGGAATTGGTGGGAGAGACCACGGGAGTAGGTGTGAGTCACCTGCAGCAACCCGGGGACCTTCTGGGGTTCCTAAGCCACCCCAACCCCTTTCTTCCGGGAGCCCCCATCTTGGCTTATGGAGGCCAGGTGTTTGCCCCAGGTCTCCCGGGGCTGGCAGAACTGGGGTGTGGGAGGTCCCTTGGGAAGATGCGGTAGGAAAGGATGAGCTCTCTGTTCTGGGGCCAGCAGGTGTCAGAGATTGCTCCAGAGATACACATTTTAACTTTAGGGTGCAAATCTTTGAGAATCTAAAAACGATGGTCCATTTAACCAGGGGAATACACCGATGTACATAGGCAGGAGAGTTTGTACCAATGACAGGGCATTCCTGGGTCCAGAGGGGACCACAGGACACGCTCAGGGTCTCATGGTTAAGGGGAAGAGGGAGAGCGATGAGGGTCTCTCATGAGGTCAGGATGACTGGTTAAGGTCTGGACAGTATTTATTTTCCAACACTCTCTCTTCTCTGTCATATTCCTCGCATGGCCAGGCCCCATACTGTTTGTCATTCTCCAGATTAGGAGACAGAGTCCCAGAGAGAAAAGATACCTCCCAAAGAGTCTTTGGTTAATAACACTAAGCTCCACCATTCGAGTACCTCCTGTGGGCCAGGTGGGTTTTAAAAAAGTATTCTTTTATAATAATACATCATAATTATTCAACAAATGCTTATTGAGCACTTACTATGCGCCAGGCACTGTTCTAGGCACCGGAGTATATCAGTGAACAAATGAAGAAGCCTGCCTTCGTGCGACTTACATTCTAGCAAGAGGAGGCAGACCTAATCATTTGCTCGATTAGTCTGCTGGGGAAATTCAGATGCTCCACATAGAAACTTAAGACCTTTCCTTAAAGCTGGGCTCTGGGCTCTCATGCAACTGGTCATTTGAGATTTGGGACCCGCCACTGCACTCAAAGATCTGTTATGGGCCAGGTACATACTCTGCAAAACGGAGACATTCACTTCCTGTGGCTGCTGTAACAAATGAACAACTTGATGGCTTAATCCACACAAATGTATCCTCTTAGCTCTTATAAGCAGACATTGGAAATCAGTTTCAGACCAATACTAAGGTGTCACAGGGCCTGGCTCCTTCCAGTGGTGTGGGGGAGAATCTTGCCCCAGGTCTAGGGACTGCCAGCATCCCTTGGCTGGTGGCTGCATCTCTCCAGCCCAGCAGCTTCACATCTCTTTCTGCTCCATGCTCACACCACCTTCCCCCATTCATGTCTACTGTCTCTCTGCCTCACTCTTACAAGGGCACATGATGTCATTCAGGGCCTCCCAGGTAATCCAGGGTAATCCCCCATCTCAAGAGCCTTCTCTCAGTCACATCTGCAAAGTCCCTTTTCTGTTTTGTCATATCAGGTAGTATTTAAGGCCCCAGGCATTGGGATGTGGAGAGCTTCAGGGTGTCATTTTAAGCATTTCATAGCCAGTAGTCAGATTCCCCTCTTCTAGATGAGGCTGTCACCTGTCCAGTGTCCCAGAGTGAGGATGTGATACACCTGGGATTTAAACCCTGCTCTTGTTCTCTCCACCACACGATGCCCTCTGCAGGCAAGCAGACTGAAGCACAGAAAGCTGACATGACTGTTCCAAGGTCACAGGGTCTTGTGGGCTTTCCATGCTCCGAGCCTTTCCCAGGGGCCTGAATTCGGATCTGTCAGAACCATTCTCAGCCAAGCCTGTGCGCTCTGAGCTGGCACCAGGCTTCCATTCACCATCAGAAAGCACGCCGACAGGGCAGCAAAGAACTCTCTTCTGTTTCCGCACTTACCAGCTTTTAGCTTTCAAACCAAGTCAGCCTGGAGGCTAATTTTCTGCAGCTTCCAGTTGTTCAGCTCCATTTATTGTGCCTGACACTGTGAAAGCTTTCGCCATTGATTCTGGGCTATATTAACTTTTGTCCCCCCCGCTCCCCTCCCCAGCCCCAGCTCTCCAGCAGTTTTTGGTCCAGCAATTAGGTATTGGCGGGGATGATGTGGGGTTGCTGCCACTGCCTTTCAATTACCGTCACAGTAAATACAACTTACTCTCCACCCCCGGAGTCCCTGCCACACTTGGAAAGAGGAGAATACTGCTTAAATGACTCTTCTCTCCTGCCTGACACTTCGCCACTCGAGCTGATCAATAAGTCTATCACCCGAGGGGCTCCCCTGAGACCACCCAGGATTGTTAATTGGCTCTGGGAGAGATGGCTGACTTGAGGAGAGAGTGTATAGGTGTATGTGTGTATGTCTGTGAGTGTCGGGGAGGGGGCTCCCTGGCTTCTCCACTCTACTCCCCACTTCCACAACCTTAGGGAATGGGAGAGCCCTCCTCAGCATGGATTGGGTTAGGAGGGTCTTTGGAAAAGGACCTTTGATTTGTAGGGGGCAGCAATTTGTGATTCCTCCAGATTTAAACTGTCACAAGGTAAATAGAGGTGATTTAAAGTAGTGGCTAAGCACGTGGGTATGGAATCCGATGTCATTCAGGTTTTGAATCCCGACTCTTTCACCAAATGGCTGTATGGCCTTGGGCAAGTCACTCAGCCTCTCTAAGCCTTGATGTGCTCATCTGTAAAACGAGCACAATGCCCCCAGCCCTAGAAGCCTGGTAAGTGGGTTAAAGGAAATGGCAGGTCCATCAGTAGGTGATGACTCTGTTCACAGTCCTAACAGGGGCTGCGGGGTGGGTAGAGATGCTACTGGGAAAAACCAAAGGGTGGCCAAGGACCCCAAGCTGTGAAGGGGAAAAGCCCATGATTCCTGTTCGAAGGGTCGGTGCCACCTGTGTGCTAAAGGCAAAGAAGACGAGCGTGTAGTGTGCTCAAGGACCTTTCATTAGTGAGAAGTTCAAAGGCAGAGAGACAGAGAATTTCAAATAACAGACTCCCGGTCAAACTCCAAACTTCCCACCTGCTCATGCAGAAATGCTCAGCCAGACAAGCCAGACCCAGAGGGGTAGCTGAGACTGAACAATGAAGTTGAAATCTGCCAGGAGAACGAGTCCAAGTCACTCACTGTCAGCAACCACAAGTAAAGGGTTAGGCAGATCCCAGAGAGTAGGAACAGAAGGACACCAAATGTATCATATAAGCTGAATCCACCAGCAGTTCAAGAAAATGGTTGCCATAGTCTCTGAAGAGCCCATCTGCCAAAACACAAAATCCCCAAGACCAAGGACCAGGAACAGTTGCCCCTCATGTCTCCTGTTCCCACCTGTTCAATATCCCACCTTGCTCCTACCTCCTTCCCAGCAGCCCCCATCCAGGAAGTCTAGTTCATGGCATGCTGGGAGTTGTAATCCCAGGGTCTGAAATGTTGGTGGCTTGGGAAGTGAGGGCAGGGAACTTGCCACCCATTCTAGCCGCCACAGTGATGCTCCTATAATAGGGAGGGTAGAGTCTGAAGTCGGGAAGACCTGGCCTTGGGTCCTGGACAGGCCATTGTGTAGCCATATAACCCTGAGCAGGTCATTTGCTGGGCCTCAGTTTCCTCTTTTGTGAAATGGATGACTGTTACCTCTGTATATGATTGGATGGTGTCTCCCTGAAACTCACATCTACCTGGAACCTCAGCGTGTGGCTTTATTTGGAAATAATCTCTTTGCAGATGTAATGGCGTTCAGATGAAGTCAGTCTGGATTGAGTGAGTCCTAAATGCAATGAGTGAGTCCAGATGCTTTATTGAGAGGGTCGTGTGAACACAGATGCACAGGGGAGAGGCCAAGTGGAGTTGGAGGCAGAGATCACAGTGACAAGCCAAGGAGCCACAGACCCCCTGTCCAGGGGAGCCCCAATATCCCCAGGCTTCCCCATATCCACATGAGGGGGCTTCTAGCCCCCAGAGAAGCTTCTCCCTCCATGCCAGAGGCCCCAGAGTTTCTCCCACGGAGAAGCTTCTCCTATGGAGCTTCTCCCTCCTTGCCAGAGGCCCCTGGCAATGAAGCTGCTCTGCTGTGGCAGGGCCGGAGGCCTCAGGAGATGAGAAGCAGCGGCAGATGGCATCTGGGGGCGTTGGCTACGGCAGCCAGCGAATAAGCGTGGCCTCTGTGGCATGTGGCAGGCCCAGAGAGGCCCTCAGAAGGGACATGAACCCCAGACAACCTGCGATTTGGGATTGATCTCCTGGCGGCCATGCTGCTCACGGACCAGAGGTAGTAGGAGCTGGCTCGAGCCGCCGTGCAGAGCACCACTGCCCTGGGGGGCTTGCAGCACAGAAACTCATTTTCTCACAGTTCTGGAGACCAGAAGTTCAAGGTGTTGGTGGGTTTGGTTATAGCTGAGGTTTCTCTCCTGGGCATGTAGGTGGCTGTCTAGTCTTTGTGTCTCTACCTACTCTTTTCTTTGTACCTGCTGGCGCCCTGCTCCCCTCTTCTGACAGGACACCCTTCCAATTGCATTGCTGTTCACTGCCATGATCTTATGTTTATCTAGTTGCCTCTTTAAATAACCTCTCTCCAAAGATAGTTGCGTTCTGAGGTACTGGGGGCTCAAACGTCAACATATGAATTTGGGGGGCAGGCAGGACACGATCTAGCCCATAATGGAATGAGATTGAGGGGAGGGACCTCTTAGGAGATTGGGACAAAATTCCCTGTAAGCAATGACAAAGCATGATTTCGGGCTATCATGGAAAAGATGGCAGAAGAGGGCACGGTGAGTCACCCCATTCTTTTCCCTCCTCGGTGGCATTGTCTGAGCGCTCCTCTCCCCCACATGGTCCCGAGGCCATGCTGCTGTGTCATGAGAGGCCACCGAGAGCCAGGTGCTGCGCTGGGAGCTTCACTGCAGGATTCTCCCTCTTCCTTCCAAACCCGCCTGGAGAAGAGACTATCATCCTCGTGTAGCAACAAGTGGACTGAGGCACAGAGAGGGTAGGCGACTGGCCCAAGGTCACACAGCTGGGCAAGCAGCAAGCCTGATCTTAACAATCCCCCATGATTTCATTCGGAGGAGACTGGTTTCGAACACATCGTGGTTCTTGCTGTTATCGTTGCTGTCGCAACTGACATGCTTCTCACATGACCTGAAGATGCAGCACAGAGCCTGGCACCTGGGAAGTGCCCTGGAAGTATCTGTTGGATGAGCAAAGAAAGACAGGAAATCGCACCCCCATTTTATTTTATTTTTTAAAAAGACATTTATGCATACAAGAGCTGGGGTGTAGGCCAGAGGTACGAGGGGTGAGAGGATTCACCAGAGACAGAGTGGGGAGCAGAACAGGCGGATCTACTGAAGTGCACTGCTGAGGGGAGCAGCAGGTGAGGCAGGAGAGGTCTGCTGTGCCGTGTGGAATCTTCCCTGGCCGGGGATCGAACTCGTGCTGCAGTGGCTCCGGATAGCTTCATAGTGTTGCGCTTAGCCCGTTGCCCCACCAGGGAGGCCCTGCACCCCTGTTTTAAAGAGGGGCAAAGCAGATGCTGTGAGGTGGGGCCTCTGACCATGGCTGCTTGCCCTGGAGAGCAGTGAGGTGACTTAACCAAGGTCACAGCATGGGGTGGGACTCTTCCAGTCACTTGGCAGGGCGGGCGCCTAGCCCCGTGTGACGGTCCCTCCAGGCCATCCACACCTTTTCTTGGAGGAGGCCTCAGCTGCCGGGGCTCTGGGACCAAGGCATGGCCCACAGGCGTGCCCCGCAGTGTGCCCCCTTCCCACCAGGGGGCAGTGTTGGGAGAGCCACCCCTGAGCAGCCAGGGGCAGGGAATTGGCAGATGCCCCAGACAGGTGCTAACAGATGTGCCACCCAGCAGGGAGTTCATGGCTCAGAACCGCATTTCACCACCTCAGAGTCTTGGCTGGGCCCCTCAATCCTGCTGAGCAGGGGCCAAGCCATTTTCTTTGCTGAGTTCCTTTGCTCATGAGGCTGCCTCTCTCCACTTCCTGCTGCAGCCGGAAGTGCCTTCTGCCTGGGCCTCACGGCTCAGAGTCTGCGAGCCCGCAGGTCAGTCGTGTTCCCCCTCGGAGCGTCCACTTTTCTTGTCTGCAATATGGGGTTCCTAATGGTTTCTACCCCATAGCATTGTGGGGTGGGTTAAATGAGCTCGGCCCCACAATAATAATTATGGGGAACCGTTTCCAGTTCAGAGCACACACCTGGGAAGTGTTAGCTGGGTGGATGGTGATGAGGAGGGAGCTGGAAGAGGGCTGTTTAGAGCCTCAGCGCTTGGACTGGTTGTGATGACTGTTGCTGTTATTCTCTTTCAACAGCCTTATGGCCTGGAAGCCTGGCATGGTGCCTGACATGTAGTAGCTGCTCATTAAATATTTAATACCTGAGAAACAACAGGCAGAAAATTGCTGAGAGGCTGTAGGCCTTGGTCAGGGCTGCATGGTGTTGTGGCAGGGGCTGGAGAGGCGTAAGGAGAAGGGTGTGTGATCTTTTGGGCAGGAATTTTAGAGTCCAGAAACCCTGGAACTGGGGACCAGGAAAAGGGCTGGCCCCCCAGGACGGAGGTATCCTGGCTCCTCCCTCCACTGACCAGGTCTCTGGGCTGGTGGATCATGAAACAGGTGAAGGCAAAGGTGCTTTTGTGCTCTGGGCTTCCAAGGGTGCCAGCCTGAAGCCTCTCCAGCTGCCAGGTACTGACCTTGGCCCTCTTGGGGTCCCACTTGGGCATCATCCTGGCTCTGCTGGAGTTTTTAGGGGTGATTTGATGATAGCCGTGCCCCATGCTCAGAGCAAGGTAATGAGGCCTCCCAGGGGCTGTGTGCAAGAAAACAAAGCGGCAAAAAATAATTCCAGGAATATTAGGCCAGTATATCAAAGTGCAGCAGGAGCCTGGCTGGCATGGAGGCCGTGTGCGTTGCCTCCCCCAGAGCAGTGGGGTTCTGGGGTGGGTGAAGCAGGGTGAGCCACAGGCAAGGGGTATCCCCACCAGGGCTGGTGTGCCAGCTGGGGGACAGAGAACAGGGGACCTCAGGGCCCAGAGATCCTCACTGGCCTGGGGCCGATGCCAGGAACAGCAGGGGTGGTGGGGAAGCCAGCAGGCATTCATCACCCCTGGGCTCTCTGCTGTTGGGGGGGGGTGCCTAATGACCACGAAGGGCCTGCCAGTGGCCCTGAGACACAAGGTGGGCGCTCACAGTGCTGCTTGGGGCCCAGGAGGTGGAGGGAGGAAATTGTGACTCCTTCTTACCTGTGCCCTCCCTGGAGCCCTCCCTTGAGGCTCCCACCGATCCTCCCCTCCATTGTAACTTTGCAGTGTGGGCAGCTTCCCCCCCCCCCCCCCCCCCGCCATGACCACCTGTCAGGGTTTACCTGGACTGAAGTGGTTCCAGGGTCTTTTCAAAGCCAGGACCGTTACAGGCAAACTGGGCTTGTGCTGGCTTGGCAGGTGGGTGTCGTCTTACCCCCTGTCGCCAGCACACACTTCCTGTTCCCCTCGCAGCTCCCACTGCCCCAGGTTGAATTCTTGCTGCCAGTGTTTGCTCTGACTGTGGGGTTCTAGAAGGTGCCATTGCCATAACCAGTGTCCTGCGTGGGGCTGGCATGAGCTGGTGAATGGATGGATTCTTCCGGGGAATGAATGAGAGAGGGAATAAGTGAGTGAAGAAATGGATGAGGGAGGGAATGAATGAATCAAGGAATGAATGAGGGAGGGAATGAACCAGTGAGTGGCTGAAGGAGGGACGAGGTGAGTCAGGAAGTGGACGAAGGTTCCTTCTAGCTCCAAAGCTGCTCAGAGCAGGAATGTCCCTGTGCTTTGCTTATTAATATTGTATTCCTCTTACTCCTGAGGTTTTGGTTTTCTCTGCTCACATCCTTTAGGGGTGAAGTCCTGGGCAGTGGTGAGCAGGCGTCCTCTGAGGCCAGAGTGGGCCTCATGGGTCCCTAGCCCAGTGAGTGAGGGGTGGGGGCTGGACTCTGGCTGGAGTCCCTGGCCAGCCCTGTAGTGTCGCCCATTCCCACAGTGCAGCTGGCCAAGCTGTGCCAGTTGATTCCATGGTAGAGAAACAGAAGCCCCAGGGGGCAGGAGGCTGCCCAAGCCGCACAGCGGGGGGTGCAGCCCAGGCCCAGCCTCCAGAGCCCGCACTCTCTCCCCGGTCCAGGCGGCAGGCTGGGGGCAGACAAACCCCCAGTCTGCCTAGGAAGGTGACGGGAGGTGGCTCAGCAGGTGATGAGGGCACCTTTAGGGAGTCAGGCACCTGCACCAAGTAGATTGTGGGGGCGCCATGAGGGACCCCACACCAGAGCCCAGCCAGAGCTCCCCCATCTGGCATTTTCTCACCTCCTCCTCCAGCACTGGAGGGACCTCCCTGGGGGTAATCGCCTGCTCCTGTGGGGGCGCTAGTGGCTCAGCCCTCATCTCGGGGTGCTCTTGTTGGTGGCGTTGAAGCAGTCGGGGCCATCGTTTCACCAGCCAGAAGGCAGAAGCTCGTGGAGGACACATTGTGCCCAGCTGAGCTTATCTGCCGGCCCAGGGCTGAGCTGGGACAGAAGCAGGTGTGAGGCAGTGTCTGCCATGCTGCTTCCAGAGGGTTCCCCCTGTCGGCCTGGGACCCAGAAGAGCCCACTTTCTGTGGGCCACCCCCAAAATAAGATTCTGCTTAGCATGCCCAAGGTGGGTGCACCCTTTGGACACTGTGTCATGGCCACTTGTCCCTGGGGGAGCATCTGAGGGTGGTCTCTGACCTGGCACGTCACAGGGGAGAGATTGAAGAGAGCCCCACCTCTGTCCTCAGCAGGGCTTGTGCGGGGCTGTTCTGAGATGAGGTGGGGCTTCCCAGCTGTGCTCACCACTTACAGACCACTCTCGATGGTTGCAGGTGATGTGCTTGGAGCACTTTTAATTGACATCATTACCAACTTTGTTTAATATCTAGTCTGGGATTGATACCATCATCCTTTTACCTGAAGCAGCAGCAGTTCAAGGAAAGATTTTTGAAATCAAAATGTAATTACTTATTGAATCAGGTAGAATTGCATTCAGATGCAAGAGACAGAAAACCAACAAACAAGAGTTTATTTTTTGCAACAAATCTGGAGTCCAGAATTAAGCAGTCCAGGTGCAGTGAGGAAGTCATCCAAAGCAGAGCCTGATCCTGTCTCCGCCCGCCAACCTGGGTGTGTGGCTTTCATCTTCTTGGTTGCAAGGTGGCTGCCACATACCTGAACATTGCATCCACATCCAGGAAGAAGTGTGAGGAAGGGGCCATGCCAATACCAGGAAAGGATGAGCATACCCATAAACCTCCAGCAGACTTCCATTTGCCCTAGTTGTGTGTCCTGTTCACTCTGGGGCTGCGAAGGTGGTTGTGGCATGAGCTTGCTGAGTAAAGTTAGTGCTCTGGAGGTAAGAAGGAATGAAAAACTGGAGATGAGATAGACATTTAGAAGTCTCCTCCTGCAATTATGTAGCAGAATTAAAAAGTGCAACTATTAGTTTAGCATCTGGCCTTAGAGTTCCCTTAGGGGAAAAACAATCTTTGTTTGGGAAATATTTTGACAATCTTCTGGGGGTAGAAGATAAGACCGAGAGAGCATGAAGTGTCTGGCAATGCAGATAGCTAACCCTGCGGCCCGTGATAGGCATGGGGGTTTGGAGAAGAAAGGAGACAAGGGAGAGGAATGGGGGATGCGTTGGTGGGAGATGAAAGTTCTAAGGAAGAGAGATGTTGGTGGGGTGACCAGACGTTTCTGGAGAACAGAGATTTCTAGCATCCACAGGTAAGTCATTTGAGATCCTGTGATAAGCACCCTCTGTCATCTCTAGACTGCAGCAGAGTTTGTTGTAGTCACAAAAGTCTTGCTATTTGGAGGATATTGGGGGGGAAAGATGGCTTTTGGGTCTGGGGAGGGAGCAGTGTGGGGTAAAAGATGGGAGTCAGATGGAGGGATTGAAAGATGCAAGAACTTGGAACCCGAAAGGGACCAAGAATTCATAGAAATCTCGGAGAGATCCCAGACTCCTAGGGATATGGATTGGGGTGTATCTGTGATATCCCCAAGATTAAGTGGCTTAAAACAACTCAAATAGTTTGCTCTGAAGCCCTGCTAGATGGGGCTCTTTTGCACCTACCTGGGAGGTGCTACTTTTTGTCCATAGCAGAAACCGGGGCCAGGCTGGGGCTGAGCTCAGGAAGGCTTTCTGGGTTCTCTCAAGGTGGGGTCAGGAATTCTGTTTTCTCATTTTTGCAGGAGGATTATGAAGTCACACTGAATTCCCAGAACACTGTGCCCTCCCATAGCCAAACACAAGAACAACAGCACGTTCTGGAGCCAAATACAAATGTATTTTTAATTATTTGCCCCACTGCTCCCTCCCATTAGTGTGGGAAATCAAGAGTTGAGTGTACAGTGTTTACAATCATAATCCCAGGCACGAAAACTTTTACTTTCAAAACCACGCCTCCTCTCTTCCCGCATTTGTTGCACGCCAGCTTGCTTTCAGCCGACTGTGGCTAGTTTTGGTGGCTTCTGCATTGTGGGGATGGATAAGTCCCCACAAATAGGCAGAAGCCTTGGGGTGGGGGGAGGTGGAGACAGAGGTGAAGGCTGGTGCCTTCCCTGTTGGGGGGAAGCACAGTCTCTCCTAGGCTAGCACTGGGGGTTGGGAGGTGGTGGGAGATTGCTAGACCCACAGACAAGCAGACCTAGCTGAATCCCAGCTTGGCTACTTCCTAGCTGGGTGACCTTCACCAAAGTGCTTTGCTTCTTTGAGCCTCAGTTTCCCCAACAGCAAAATGGGAAGAGGGCCGGGTCTCTGGTTGGCATGTTCTAGGCGACAGCACCTGGCATGGGCCTGGTGTGTGGGGATATGTAGTGGTTTATTCTTAGCTTAGCTTTTCCTAGCAAATCAGACTGATAAGGTAATGTCCACACTGGCTTCATCCTCTGCATGGCCCAGGGCCTGTCCCTGCTTATACCCCTCCTGTGGGAGAGGCAGCAAAGGCAGGAGGGGGTAAGAGATGGGGCCTGGAGCTTCCTGAGCCAGACCTCAGCAAGCAGCTGCATGGCCATAAGGAAGCCTGGAGCTTTCTGAGGATTCCTTGCTGCCACTTGTTTGATTTCTCGAAGGGTTGCTCTCGGGGAGAATCCAGCCTTTGGGCAAGATATCTCCTGGAGCTGGGGACGAGAAGATGTGTCAGGACCTCAGAGCCACCAGTGTGGGCAGGCCGGGGGCACCCACTCTGTGTGGTGGAGAGCATCTGGCTTCTTCCTGCCCTCTCTGGGGGCTGCGTGCTCTTGTTACTCCCGAATGATCTCAGCCTCTTTGGGCTTTGCATTTTGGGGGATCACTTCCTCTCCCAAGAGAAGGGCAGCAGTGCTGAGGGCAGCAATGGGTCAGCCGTATGACCTTGGGCAAATGACCTAGCTTTGTGAACCTCAGCTTCAGCACCTGTGAGCCTAGTGTTAAGTCCCTGTAGCTGCTGTACCAAATGAACCCTATGGCGCAAGTCTGACATCATTTTCACTGGGCTGAAATAAAAGCGTCGTCAGGCCTGCACCCCCTCCAGAGGCTCCAGGGGAGAACTGTCCCTACCTGTTGCAGCTGCGGGAGGCTGCCAGCATTCCTTGGCTTGTGGTTGCATCACTTAGTTCTTCATGGCCGACATCTTCAAATCTTTCTCTGCTCCATCCTCACTTGACCTCTGGATGTCATATCTCCCTCTCTTCTCTTTTAAGGGTATATGTGTTGGCATTTAGGGCCCACCTGGATAACTCACCTATTTCAAAATCCTTAACTTAATCACATCTGCAAAGATCACAGTTACAGGTCCCAGGATAATGAATGCTATCCTGGGAGCCATTATTCAGCCTTCAACAGACCTATAAACCATTCATTCAACAACAGTCTATGAACAGTATCAAGGGTTATTAAGTGTGGATTCTGAACAGCCCACTGGGCCTCCATCTTCCCAAGCTGGATATAGACCTCAAATGGGAGGGAGGGGCACTAGGAAAGTTAAAGTAGGATTTGAGTAGTGAGAGGTCAAGGAAGGGCTCCCTGGAGGAGGTGATCCTTGTGGAAGATCAGGTTGACTGGGCACAATGGTGACTGAGTATCTTGGGGAGAGGGGACAGCCCAGCCAGTTGGGGGATTGGGAAGAGGGATCCCTGAGGTGGGGAGAGACTTAGGTAAGGCTGGGATCTGAGGGGCAGCTGGGGAGGTGGGCATGTGCCAGCTTTGCCCCCCGTCTCCATCTTCAGAGCCAGGGAGAGTGGTGAGGGATTTGAAGTGGCATTTATGTGATCTGCTGTGTATGTGTCTCGACAGGTCTATTTTGGCTGCAGAGTGAAGAATGTGCTAGGGAAACCAGCGTTGATGGGAGGAGACTGCCAGGAGGTTCTGGTCCATACACGAGGAGGTGGCCCATCAAGGAAGGGAGGTGAGGAGAAATGAGTGCTGCAGGAGCTGTTTAGGAGGTAAGTGGCCGGACAGTGGATTCATTGTGGCCATGCTGGGGGTGTGGGGAAGAGGCGAGGGCAATTCTCGGGCTCTGCCCTGAATGGCTGCAGGGGGTGCCATTCCCTGAGGCAGGAATCATAGGGAGGTGATTGGATAAGGAGATGGGCTACGAGAGGGCCATCTTGGAATGTGGAGTCTGAGGTGTCTTTGAGGCACCCCAGGTCCTAGTAATTTCTTGGAAGAGCCTGGAGTAGGGCTAGAGTTGTGTATCTTGTGGAGGGAGAAAGGGGCAAGGTAAATGTAATGTGCAATACCGGGCTCCTAGAAGCATTCATCAAAGGGCAGCCCTGCCCTCTTATCTTAAGAGTGACAATTTCCACGGGCCCAGTGGCTGGTGGTGGAGGATTATGAGTGCTTTGGTGGTGGGTGTGGGTGGTAGTACCTTTGTAGAAGTGTGACCCTCTACCCCTAAAACATACAGTGTTGTAAATATTACCTTGTTAAAAACAATGAAATATTTAAAGATTCTTTGTCATAGGATATACTCTCCCCACCCCCCGCCAAAAAAAAAAAAAAAGACTCAGAACTTCCAGCTGTCCAGGGGAAGGTACATCATGATCAGGGGAACCTCTCTGGGACCACTGGTGGGGTTGGGGGTCTGGGTCTCTGTTCTGCTAGGGGTATGTGACAGGGTGCAGCAAGGCTGATGTTGGAGACCCAACTAAGCTGGAGTTCCCTGACTCCTAGTGTGATTCAAGTGTGACCCAACTGGAGTTCAAGGGCAAAGGGATGCTCAGGGGTTGGGTTGGCAGAGTTTGGGAAGATGAGCATCTGTCCATATTCTCCTCTGGTCCTTCCCACTCAGGAAGGGGGGCATAGAGCCGGGCCAGCTGGGTCAGGTATCACCAGGACTTGATCTTTGGTCTTTTTCTAACTGAGTGCATTGGGTGGGAATTATGGAGACCAGAGCAGCTGAGTTTGGGGCTCGTCTCTGCACCTCCCAACCTTGGCCAAACCCAGTGCATGCTTGGTTAACATAATTCAGGATCAGAAACCCTACATTACCGTTGCTGCAGCTGCTGTTCCTCCTCTTCCTCCTCCATCCCTTTCTCTTATCTTGCCTCCTTCTCCTACTCCTCTTTCTTTGAGCAAATATTTTGTTTTTTTTCTTCATTGGTTTTGTGAATCTGGTTAGTGAATACATTTATCCTTCTTGCTTTGGCCGCTAGGAAGCTCAAACCCAGTAAGCAAGCCAATTCAAGCAGACTATATAAGACAGGACATTTTATCATGTAGTAAATCTTGATATATTTTATTTCCTCCTCTCATTTTTTCTTTCTTTTGTCCCGACTCCACCTCTATTTATTGTATCTGTGCGTATTTTAAAAATTGCCTCAGTCTCATTTTGTTTTTTTAGTCAAAAGAGACAGAATATATATAAACAAATCAACAAAATCAATAGAACAAGCCTTTGTGGATTGATTTAAAAATAGAATGTTCTGTATTGCACTGGCACTAAAAGGCGTTTGCTGTTTGGAGAGTTTGTGGTTCATTCTCCAAGGGGAGCGGTTATCCCTTAATTTATCTGTTGAGTGACTCTGGGTTTTAGTCCCGTGCTTAGTGCAGCAGCCAGGTGTGGTTTGAGGACACATACATTAAGAGCTCCTGTGAAGGGCACGCATGAGTTGGCGAATGCATTATGGATACCGGGTCAGCCAGGGGTCAGAGCGGTTCGTGAGAAGTGAGCAGGACTCCTGCTTGGTGGGTTGGGTGGTCTCTACTCTCCTAATTAGCTGGGGAAGATTTTGCAGAGGCTGGGGTTGGGTCAGGGTTAGGTCTTTGGGGACTGTCTGTGGGTCCCACTGTCAATCAGCCAGGATATGAGAGAGCTGAGCCCCTGCACATGTGGCTGCCTGCTGGAGCTGGTTTCCCCCCTACCATCCCTGTGGACCTCACCCACCTCACCGCGGCTGGCAGCCCCCAGGCGTGCCCTGCTGTCGGGCCCCTGGGCTTGGCACCCGTCAGCGGGGCATGCTCTTCAGCATGGGGTGGGGGCGGAGAGCCCAGCTGCCAGAACCAGATCCCCCAGCTATTACCCTTACGATCTCAGGCCAGTTCTTTAGCCTCTCTGTGCCTCAGTTTCCCATCTGTAAGTCCGAATAGCAATGCACCTACCTTGCTGGGTTGTTTCGGAGTCCTGGTGAGTTAACTTCAGTCCAGCGTTTCGAGCTGGCCCAGTGCTCACTGCTGTTGTTGTAATTTCTTTGAATCTCCCGTGGCTGGTCTCTGTCTGCCAGGGCTCAGCTTCCCTGCCCCCTTCCACTACTTGGGTAGGAGGCTGGACTCCTGCAGCCAGTCTTGCCCACGTCTGTCTTCATTGGCTGTTTCTGCTCCTCATCCAGGCCCTGAGCCCGCGGGGAGCCGAGGTTGGTCTGGCTACACATCTGCATGGGCCTGGTGCCCCGTCCAGGGCCTGGCTAGCAAGATGCCGGGAAGGGATGACCCGCATTTTCTTGGGGAGACAGGACACCAACAACAATGATAAAGCAACACTGCCAAGAGCCTAGGGCACTGCTGCCATCCCTTGGGCCCACACCCTCTGTCCTGAGCCCCTGGAGGTGCAGGCTGAGGGTCTGCTCCTCCAAGGGTGCGGTAGGGGTGCGGGCTCGTGATACTTTGCTGTTGATCCTCCTGGTGGGAATAGTTCCAAATCCAGTTTCATCTGGCTCTCCTCTGGGTGAGCAAACCGCATCTGCCCCATGGAGACCATAAGCAGGAAAGGTGCTTTTAACCCCCCAGAGAGGCTGGGCTGCCTGGTGGTGAGCGCTCGGCTCCCGGGCCTGGAGCCATGGCTCAAGTGTGTAAACACCCCGTGCCTCAGTTTCTTCAACTGAAAAGTGGAGTCGATAACAGTAGCCATCTCCTAGGACTGGAGAGTTGTGGGGTAGCATCTGGTGCGGTGCCAGGCCCAGAGTCATGAGTGGGGGGTCCACTGCTCCGTTCCCGGCACGCTGTATTTTTTGATAGCACGTTGCAGAGGGCACCGAGGCTCTGAATGGTGCGGGCTCTGAGCCCTTCTCCCCAGCAGTGAGGTCTCACCCCCTTGCTTCAGGGCCACCTGGGAGAGTCTTGATGTTCCTGGGTGCCCTGTTGCCACCCCTCTCTCTTAGTGGCATCTTCACGCCATGATCATTGTGGCCCCCACACACTGTGCGTCCCGTGCCCGGTGTGCCATCTTACTCAGGCTTCGTGGCCACTTTGCAATGGCAGAGTGAGGCTCAGAGAGCTGAAGTGACTCACCAGCCCCACTGTTTGAATATGGTGGGATTCCGAGACCACTGGGCCTGGTTCTGAAGCCCACCTCAGGCCAGCAGGCCATGCGCTTCAGGGCCTCTGCCCTGTTGATGGATACTTAGCAGGCGAGGGAAGTGTAGATGAGGGTGGAACAAATGGATTTCCCGGTTAGACACAGAGAATGGAGAGCAGAATAGGGCACGATCGATGGTCTCACAGTCCAGCAGGTTTGAATGTGCCGGCTGCTCAGATGCTCCTGGGACCCGGGCATTCATTTCTGACGACGCTCCGCGTGCCGTCTTGGTTGCTTGCCCTGAAGCTCTCGCTCCCTATTTTCTTGGAGAGTAGAACTTCCCTGCCTGTCTGGTTCTGGTTAGGGAGATGGAAGGGGAAATCTGCCGGGGAGGCAGCTTCCTCGCACACAAGAGTGGAGCAAACCAGGGGAACTTGCCGCCTCTCTTTACCCCCCGGCCCCCCCCCCCCGGTCCCCCCTCGTGCTACCTTTGTGCACTGGTAGGGGGTCTTGAACTATGGTGCACCTGCTCTCTCTATTGGGGTTTTGGTAGGCGCCTCGGACCAGTCACTTTGTGATGCGGTCAGTTTGCTGATGCAGAAAATAGAACTTGAGAGGCTGCAGTGAGGCCAGCACCAGGGTCCCCTTGCTGGACACAGGACAACCCATGGGTGTCCTCTGATCTGCACCCCGCGTGGACAGGGAGCCTGGAGCATAAGGAGTGGCAGGTAAAAGGGCTTTGGAAAGCAGGGAGCCCTGAGAAGCACAGGCAAACTCATCCTCCTGGGCTGTCTTGGGGCAGAATAAACCCGGGGGCTGCTCTGGGGCTCAGGGCTGAGAAGCAGAAGACATGGGTGGAAGACGGGCAAAGGCAGTCTTCCAGAGCTGGAACAGCAGCATCGCCTGGGGACAGACCAGGAATGCACGTTCTTGACTCCTCCCAGCCCTGCAGAAATAGAAATTTCGAGGCAGGGCCCTGCAAGCTGGTTCAGCAGACCCCCGGGTGATTTGATGCCTGCTCAGTTTGAGTGCAGCTTGAGTTGTGCCAGACTTGGACTGTGATTAGCAAGTAGGTAGCCAAGTGTCCTTTGGCAAAATGCCTGGTTTCTTGGGAGGAGGGGGATAAGGGGAATCTGGGAAGAGGGGGTTTAAGGAAGTTACCCCAGCATTTTTGTGAAGGGTATTAAGTTAATTTGTAGAATGGGGGTGCAAGAAACCCATAGCCCTACGTTCTATCTGCTGGCTGGGTGCTGAGCTCAAGGTGTGGAGCAGAAAGCAGGCCGTGGACGCTGGCGCGGTTTCTCAGAAAGAGCAGGGGAAAGGAGTGTGTACCCGTGTGCAGACGTAGCTGAGACCCGCTGACATCCTGCCCCAGCTTGAGGCAGCCCCTAATTGGGATCCATTTCTTCTTCTCCCCAGCTGCTGGCTCAGCTTAGTGGAGAAGCCACACGCTGACAGCAGCTGGCGGTCCAGGCCATGTCCCCGCTCTGGTGAGGCGTGGGCTCAACGGGGTCCATGGATGCCAGCTGGGCAGCCTGCCCGCTGATGGATGGAGCTGTAAAGGAACATCCTTTTGGGGGCCGGCTCTTGCCCCCTGCCTGGCTCTGGAGTTCCAGAATGCCCGTGTCCCCACTCTGGCAGGAGGAGGCTCTCGGGGGAGCTTATTTAGCAGCTTGTGCTTGGAAGGGAGCAAGTTCCTAAATGCTAACTGTTCTGCATGCCAGGTATCTGAGCGCAGTGGTCCCTTTGGAGGGATGAGGAAGCAGCTCCATTTAGGCTGCAAATGGCTCCAATTAACTTCCTTCTCTCCATCTTCATTTATGTTGCATGAGATGCGGGAGGCAGAGCGGAGCCTGGCGGGGAAGCAGAGGCAGATCCCTGGCTTGGGGCCTTGCTCCTTCCCCCCAATTTCCACCCTGTCCTTCACAGGGGGGGTTTATGCTCATACTAGTCCTGCTCTCCAGCCTCTTTCTCACCTCCCTGCCTCTCATTGCCGTGGCAACTGCATCTGCACCCACCCAGTGACTGTTGTGATGCCTCCTGCGTGGTCTCCCCACATCTGATGCCCAAGGCTGACCGTCCATTAGGCCTAGGAGGCACAGTGCCCACAATAATTTTTCAAGGTCCATGAAGATGTTTAATTTCCTTCAAAATCAGAAGGAAAAAAACTTTCAGGTTAAAGAAAAAGCTTTAATATATATTATTTATCTTTATACTAGCACAGTGGCAAAATAGAAATTTAAATGTTTTTTAAGTGCCCACTGATAGAGGATTGGATAAGGAAGAGGCAGTATCCATGCCCAGTGGAATTTTATTCAGCTCTAAGAAAAGATGAAATGCTACAATTTTCAGCAAAATGGAAGGAACTCCAGGGGATTATGCAAAAGAAAGTAAGCCAGGGAGGATAAAGACAAATATTGGATGATTTCACATATAGGAGTAAGGAAACAAAGTGGATGAACTGATGAAGCCAAATAATTATAAACCAGTAGATGTTGACAACTGAGGTTAAGAGGGATGAGGGGAGGGAGAGTGGTCAGGGGGTGTAAGGATGGTAGTGGAGATTTATTTTTTTATGGAGGGAGGGGCCCATGAAGGCAAGAGGGCCCAGGAACCACGAAGGCCATAATTTGGCCCTGACCTCCCCCATCTCCCAGCCATCCTTTCCTGGATGCTGGGCTTTAATGGTGCAGGCCTGGGGGTGACCTGCACTGCTAGGGTGTGACGAGCATGTGACCCAGGTGATGCTGGCAGCAGACTCTGGGCTGGCAGGACAGGAAACCAGGAAACCAGGAAACCAGCAGGCTCTTCCCGGTGGGGTTCTGCATCCAAGTTCAGCTTCCCATTGGGACTAGGACTCTCTTCCGAGTCCCCCCCGGGGTCGAGGTCTCCAGGCCCTGGGTGGTGTTCCTGGACAGTTCCTGTCCAGTCTAACCACTGGACATCTATGGTGGCTGCTGTATCACCCACCCACTGCTATGCTTGCCCTGAAGTTACCACTTTAAGATGGGAGAGTGACAATAGGGGATGTGTCTCCACTGGAGGGACAGACCCATCTTAACCCATTCCAGCTTGGAATTTGTTTTAAGCCCTCATGCATGGCCAGTGGAGGCCCAAGGACCCTGCTTTGCAGGCCACTTTAACTCTGAGTCCCCAGTACCCGCAGGATCAGGGCTGAGATCTGGCTTACTAGCCCCTCCTCCATCACCGAGCCCTGGCTACATCTCCTGCTTCCCTTCCCTCCACCTCCTCACCCGTTTTGCTTCTCATTGCTGAAGACGCACTTGCTTTAGGTTTCTGAGCTTTTGCATATACTTTTCTGCTGCCTGAAAAGCCCTTGCTCCACCTTTCTCCCTGGTCTGCAGAAGGCACTTCGAGTCATCCATCAAAAGTCCATGAAAGTATTATCTCCTCATCAAAAGCTTTCTGTAAACTCTAGCATCCTATTGTGTCTGTAACACATCACAAAATGTTCCCTATTTGAAGAACATCTGGAAAGTTTCCTTCCCTTTCCTAGTGCCATTCCCACTGTGCAAGGGCTTTCTAGGTCTGCCCGTACCGAGCGGTCAAGGGGCTGTGCTCTAGACGAGGCACATACTCAGCTCGAGCAGATGACACCGGATGATTGTCACCATCACTGTCCCAACAGCAAGCCATGCTGTCTAGGCAAGGACCGTGGGATGACATTTGGGCGTGGGGGGGGAGAGGGGCTTGTGTAATCTCTGTATAATAGAATGCATTTTTTTTTTTGTTTTAAATGTGATTTCCCAGTTAGTAGTAAAGTTGCATTTTTTACACATATCAGTCAGTTATCTGAGTTTTCTTTGTTATTTCCTCTTATTTAGCTTTTTTGTTGGGTGGTTTTCCTTGTTGAGTCATGGGGGTATTGTGCTTGCTGAATACTCTTTCTATACTTTCGGAATTATCTTCTTCAAATGTGTCGTTGGCACTTTAACTTTGTTTTAGCACACAAAAATGTAAATATTGAGTGCAGTCAAATTTAATGTTTTTCCATTATAATTTGCATCTTTTGTTACTCGCTTTAGGAAATCTTCTTCTAATTCCGTATCGTAAAGATTTTCAACTGTATTTCCTTATAATAGTCTTAAGGCTTTGTCTTTGCTCCATCTGGAATTTGTCTTTAATGTGTGGTATGAGGTAGGGATCCAATTAAAAATGCCCCCTGGCAGGTACCAGTTGTCCCACACCATCTATTGAATAATCACCCTTTCCTCATTGGTGCCCAAAGCCACCCCTGACGTATACTAAGTCCTCATAAATATATGACTGTTACTGAGCTCTCTGGGCTGGTCCACTGATAGATTTGCCTATCCTGCATTTCTCTCCCATTATTTTAATTTCACATGACTTTACAGTTAGTCTTCATATCTGCTTGAGAAAGTTCCTTCTCCATGTTCTTTTATCTTGCCTCTTCTTTGCCCTTAACTATTTCAGATTAATGTTAGAATCAGTTTGTCAAGCTCTATGAAAAGCTCCATTGAGACTTGGATTGGAATTGCTATGAATTTATAGATTAATTTTGGGGAGAACTGACATCTGTATAATGCTGAATCTCCCCATGCATGAACATGTTATATTTCTCCATTTTTTTCAGGTCTTTTCTTACGTCCTTCAGTAACTTTTAATAATTTTCTCTGTAAAGGTCTCCCACATCTTTTGTTAGATTTATTCTCAAGTACCTTATAGTTTTTCTTGCTTTTGTAACCTGGAACTTTCTTTCAGTTGTATTTCCTAATTGATCATTGCAGGCATATATGAATATTACTGAATTTTTTATCCAGAAATGTCTACTGAATATCTAGGTCAGGTCCAATAGCCTCTAGGTTATCTTGTTTTTTTTTTAAATGTAAAAAATCATACTATCCACTAGAAATTATTTCCCTCCCTCCCTCCCTCCCTCCTCCTCCTCCCTCCCTCTTTCCTTCCCTTCTTTTTCTAATCTGATTTTTTTGGTTTTTATATTACTAGGTAGGGTCTCATAAAATTCTGCAAAAACAGTTATAACAGGCATGTTTTATTTTTAACTTTAATTATTTTATACAATTTTGCCTTTATAATGTTTATTTTAGGTTAAACACATAATATGTAAGTAGTTACATTTTATTAAGTTATGAAAGTTTCCTCTACTAGTATTTTACTATTTGTTTGATAATTGCTTTGGATAAAAGTCAAATACTTAAAATGAACCATTTTAAAGAATGTAATTCAGTGGTTTTTATTATAATCACAGAGTTATACAGTCATTACCATGATGTAACCTTAGATTTTTTTCATTACTCCTAATAGGTATCTCACACATTCCTGTCTTCAACCCCTCTCATCTAATTTCTGTCTCCATGGAGTTGCCTATTCTGGACATTTCATACAAATAAAATTCTATAATATGTGCAGTCTTTCGTGACTGATTTCTTTCACTTTTCACATCTTCATTCCTTTTTATTGCTGCATAATACTGCAGTGTATGGCTATATCACGTTGCGTTTATTCATTCACCTGTTGATGGGCAGTTGGGTTGTTGACTTTTTTTTGATGTTGTGAATAATGTAAATAATGTAGCCATGGACATTGAGTACATATTTTATGTGAACATAAGTGTTCAATTTTCTTGGCATATGCCGCCAGTGGAATTTCTGGGTTACATGGGAACTCTGTGTTAACTTTTTGAAGAACCGCTGAACTGTTTTCTAAAATGGTTGCACCACTTTATATTCCCACTAGCAGTGTCTGAAGTTTCCATTTTCTCTACATTCTTGTCAACACATTTTTGTCTTTTTTAAAAAGATGATAATCATCTGGTGGGTATGAAGTGCTATCTCATTGTGGTTTTGTTTTGCATTTCCCTATGACTAATGATGTTGAGCATCATTATATATTCTTATTGGTTATATGTATATCTTTTTTTTGAGAAATGTCTATTCAAATCTTTTGTCCATTAAAGAACAGTTATTTGTCTTTTTTTAATTGTTGAGTAGTAAGAGTTCTTTATATAGTCTGGATGTTTTATATATATAACTTGAAAAAATTTTCTTCTATTCTGTGGGTTATCTTTTCATTTTTTTCATGGTGATTTGATGTGCAAAAGTTTTAATTTGGGCCTAGTTTATATCTTTTCTTCTATTTTAGGTGTGCTATCTAAGAAACCATTACCTAATCAAGGTAGTGAAGTTTTAGACCTGTTTTCTCTGAAGAGTTACATAATTTTAGCTTTTACTTTTAGGCCTTTAATCAACTTTGAGTTGCTTTTGTATATGGTGTGAGTCCAAATTCATTGTTTTGCATGCAGTTACCCTGTCATCTAAGCATTTTAATTCCCCATGGAATTGTCTTGGCATCCTTATTGAAAATCAGTTGGCAATAGGTATTTATTTCTGGACTCTCATTTGTATTCCATTCTCTATATGCCTATCCATATGCCATTACCACACTGTCTTGATTACTGTAACTTTGTGGTAAGTGTTGAAATTTGGAAAGCCTGAATCTTCCAACTTTGTTCTTTATCAAGATTGTTTTGGGTAGTTTGGATGCCTTGTATTGCCATATGAATTTTAGTATCCGTTTGTCAATTTCTATTAAAAAAAGGTAACTGGGGTTTTGATAGGGATACCTCAAATATATAGATCAATTTGGGGTATACTGCCATCTTACCAATTAAATCTCCTATTTCTGAACGTGGTGTGTCTTTCCGTTGATTTATGTCTTCTTTAATCCATTTCTCTAATATCTTCTAGTTTTTATAAGTCTTTTACTTCTTTTGCTTAATGTATCCCTAAGCAGATGATTCTGTCCGATGTTACTGTAAATGGATTTTTTTGATAATTTCATTTGTGTCTTTGAATCTAAAATGTGTCTCTTATAGGTAGCATATAGTTGGATCCCTTAGAAATTCCTTTTGTTAATATTTGCCTTTTGGTTGGAGTGTTTTATTTATTTTTAATGTAAGTACTGATGAAGTTGGATTTGTAGCTTCCATTTTTCTATTTGTCTTTTTGGTTTTCTACTTCTCCATTAATGTCTCCTTTGTGTTAAATGTATGTTTTCTAACATCATTTTCATTCCTTTGTTGTTACTCTTACTCTGTATCTTTTAGTTATTTTCTCAGTAGTTGCTATTGGTACTATAATCAACATACTAGAACAGCTGACTTCAGGATAATACCAGCTTTATTTAGATAATATGCAAGAAGTTTGTGCCCATGTAGTTAGTCTCTCACTTCTCCTTTGTCCTATTACTGTCATACAAATGACATCTTTATATATTATAATCTCTTCAACACAGTTTTATAACTATTATTCAGTTGATTTTTAACACATTGTATGCAGGAAATGTATACGTTTTATGTTGACTGGTAGTAGAGCGCTAAGAAAAGTAATTCAGTATACATTTTATAGTAAATCACAAAAAGTTTCATTGAAAAAAATATGTAAAACTAAAGTTATCGTAATTTTACTGAATGTTGCCATTTGCGCAAAAAATTAGCAAAAATGGCCTGTGCCACCTGTTAGCGCGCAATAAAAACTACCCACAAACAATGTGTTAAATCAGTTTTAAGAAAGTTATTTAAAAAAGCCATTTATACTGTCTTTCATATTTGCTTATGCAGCTACTTTGATCAGTTATTTGTTTCTTCATACGGATTTTATTAGTGTCTAGTATTCTTTTATTTCAACCTGGAGGATTCCTTTTAGTATTTATTTAATCTGTGAGTGACAAACTGTTTTAATTTATTTGGAAATATCTGAGGTTCACTTTCATTTTTGAAAGATACTTTTTATGGATATAAAATTTTTGATTGACAGTCTTTTCCTGTTTTGAAAACAGAAAAGCTTTGACTATATTATCTCACTGTCTCCAGGTCTCCCTGGTTTCTGATGAAAATCAATTGGTAATCATATTAACGAGCTCTTGTGGACTGAGTTGCTTCTTTTTTGCTGCTTTTGAGATTTGCCCTTTGTCTTTGGATAGTTGGACCATGTCATATCTAGGTGTGGTTGCTTTGAATTTATCCTGTTTGGAGCTGCTGAGTAGATAACTGGGTTAAAAGAAAAAAGCAAATTTGGGAAATTTTATGCCTTTATTTGTTTAAATATTCTTTCTTATTTTTTCTCTCTTCTCTCCTTCAGGGACTCCCATTAGTTGTATGTTGCTATGGTTGATGATGATGTCCCATAGAACTCTAATGTTCTGTTTATTTATCTTCACTCTTTTTTATTTTTGTTCCATAAAAAGGATAATTTCAGTTGACCTATCTTCAAGTTTTTAGATTTTTTTCTTTGCCAGTGCAAATCTGCTACTGAACTTGTCTAGCAAATTCTTCCTTTCAACTAACTTTCATCTCCAAAGTTCCCATTTGGTTCTTTTATAATTTCTATCTGTTTTTGATATTTTGTCATTCATGATATCTTATTATCATACTCTCCTTTAATTTTTTGGACATATCTATAGTAAACTCTTTTAAATATTTTTTTTCTAGTAATTCCAAACATCCATGTATCTTCAGGGACGGTTTCTATTGATCATTTTCTCCCCCTGTGCATGGGCCATATGTTCCTATTTTTCTCATGTATTGAAATTTTTTGTTAAATACTGGACATTTAAAATAAAATAACATGTCAACTATGGAAATTAGATTTCCCTTCCTCTCCAGAGTTTATGTTGTTCCTGCTTTCTCTAATTGCTTTTTAGAAGCTTATCTGGATGAATTATATAAATGTTGTAGTCCCTGTCATATGTAGCCACTGAAGTCTATATGCTTGTTTAGCCTAGTGATTAGCTAATAATTGAAAGAAGCTTTTCTTAAATGCCCTGAACCAATAGATTTTTTACACTTTGTCGAAGGACTCTATATGCTCTCAGTGCTCTGGCAGTTTACAACTCTTGTTCTAGGTTCACTTCCTGCTTATTCAGGGTGTCAAGGTCATCCAGAGGTGAGATATTTGGACTTTCTTTGGTCTTTTATGGGCATGTATACAGCCATACACTTGTGTGTGGTCCTCTAAGTTCCAAGAACATGTTGAAGGTTTTCAAAGACCCTTATGGGCATCTAATTCCCTAGATTTTCTTTTCAAGCTTTTGGCTAGCCTCTTATTTGCTCCAGTTGGTGTCACCACCCTAGGCAGCTGTGATATCAAACACTTGCCACTACATTTTTTTGATAAATGTTCTGGCTTAGGGCTTTTTCCACTGAGCAGACTCTGAGTCAGGTTAAATAATATGTGTTGAAAATAGGGCTTTTCCAGGGAGCTGCTAGACAAGTCAAATAGTAACACTTCTCTGGGAATGCTATTTGAAGACTCCAAACCCAGTCTTCTCCCTTTAGTGACTGGTTTTCACATCTTCTATGGTTGGTGACTGTTGGTTTTCAAGGACAGGGAACTCGTGAGGAAAGAATGAGAGTAGAGAAAGTTAAATAACATACGCCTCACTGATCTTTCCAAAATTCAGCTGTTTTTCCCTGAACAAATGGTCCTTGAATTATTGTTCACATTTGTTAATTTACAGTTCTGAAAAAGTTGATTTGGTAATATTTGCCAGCAAACTCATTGCTTTTATGAAGGAGTGGATTCTCAGAGGTCAAAACTGTAATTTTAAACAAATATCATGATTGAGTTTTATTTTTTAGGTGACTTTTTACTTTTATTGGGATGAGAAAATTATTAATCTTAAACTGTTATTTGATAAGTTACTTGATAAATTTTCTGACATCAAAATACATAGCTGAGTTCCTAGGGTAAGTTACTTAACTTCTGTGTGTTTAAATCTTCTCATCTTCAGATTGGGGAACATGAGAGTATATTCTCAACATTAGAAAGGAATTTAGAGCTAGTGAACTCTTGAGGAAAGTCAGCTGATATTATTGTCTTTATATTTTAGGGATAAACCCTACCAGTCATGATGTAGTATGATTTAAAATATATGACTAGATTCCATTTTCAAGGTTTTATATAGAAGTTTTGCATCTATGATCATAAACATGAAATTGGCTTAAAATTTCCTCCCCATTCATCATCCAATTTTGGTATCAAGGTCATCTGGCATAAAAAAAAAAAAGTTGGGTGTGTAGTGAAGACGCCAGCTTGGATGTCACAGGTCTCACAGCAGGGCTCTTTGGCTACCCTACTGTTGCTGCCCCGGTGGAGGCTTCTTTTCTGGGATTTATAATTTGGAGGTCTGGGCTTGGGTTGATGATAGGGAAAGGTATGTCCTTACACAAGATATCTACCATTACTCAGACACTGCAGAGAAAAGTTGTGAATGGGCTAGATTCTGGTTGCTGGGGAGAAGGACTCAGCTTCTTGTGCTCATCAGTCTATGCAGAGTCTCTGTGCAGCCCGTAGCCACACAAAGTCCAGACCAGCAAAAGAGTCATTTTTCCTAGCATTCCAGAGACTGTGCTGTGCGTATTTCTCTCAGTTATCCTCGTGATAGAGAGGAGTTTTGAGGGCAAAGGCACAAGAAACACATCCATTGGAGTGCCTGTTGGAGATTACAAGTCCCCAACAACTTGGCATGATGTTGGAGCTTCCTTTCGCATCACATAAGTTTCAAGATCTTGTTGAGCACAGTGGAAGAGGCCTGGATTTTGGAATGGAAGGGAGTGGGGGTTTGGTTGTGGTTTTGTCCCTTTCTAGTCTTAGTGGTCTCTGTGGTTGATGCCTCAGCATGTATTCCTCCACCACTAATCTAAGGGATCAACCCCTTTAATCTTCAAGATAGGTAAATGTGGGGTGGGGTGGTCAGAACTCCCAGGATGGCTACGCCCAGAGAGGTGCACAAATATCAATTTTTGTGTGGGAAACACCTGCTTGCCTGATTCATGATAACCCCAGTCCTCTTGCTTGATTAGGAATGGATGTATTATTCAATCCTGGTCAAAGAAGAATGAGAGGAAATCTGTTGGGAAGGAAGGGGAGTGCCAGGTAAATTTTTCTCTTCTAGAAAGGACACCCAGACAGAGATAGTCCCTTGCCTTCCTCTGAATGTTGTGTCTGAGTATGATGCCCTGATGACAAATGACTTAATCTTTCCATCCCACCATGATGAGAATAGAGGTGACACCTATAAATTACCTGTGCATAGTATTCACTCAAAATATTATAGCTGTTTTTGTCCTTATTACTTTAACTAGATAGTAACATTTAAATCCAAGTTCAGTATAATTCTTGAAAATGATATAATTCTGCTGCTAGTCTCCAAAGAGGAATAGACATCCTTAATTCCTTCTCCCCCTCTGCATCTACCTCTTTTCACATCAAGAGGTAGAAACTATTTCCTTTCTCTTTGAATCTGGGATGGCTCTGTGGTTGCTTGATCAATAGAACATATTATAGATGTGATGTTTTGGGACCACTGAGTTCAGATCTTAAAAGAAATGGAAGCTTCTTTTTTCTCCCTTCTGTAATGCTTCCCCTTGAGATGCTCCTTTTTGTAACCAAGCCTTGTGGAGAGGCTATGAGGAGAATGGAGTCTCTCCAGCAGAGCTCTCGGCCAAGAGCCAACACTAAATGCCAGCAATGGGAATGAGCCATCTTGGACGTTTCTGCTCAGTCTGGCCCCAAATGCCACCAGTCCAGTTGACATCTCGGAGAGTGGAAAAACTAATGTCCTCACAACTTCCAGAATTTTGAGAGAAAATAAAATGGTTGTTTTTTTGAGTCACTAAGTTTTGGGGGCTTTGTTATGCGAGAAAAGATATCAAAAAGGTCTTCTTAAAAGATATTTTAGAATTCTGGCTTTCCACTCAGCTCATGTCAACTCCCCATTTCTCCTGCAGGCTGAGACAGTGAACGCTGCATGTCGTTGGGCCATTGAGCTCACTCCTTTATGTCTCAGATCTCTGTCTCTTGACCTCTTTTATTGGATGAGGTCCAGGTTTGGGAACCACTTACACTTCTCTGAAAACTCCCTAATGTGCTTGGAAGGCAACATTTGTGCCACAGGAATATCAGATTTATGGTCTCGAATCTCAAGTTCAAGACCTGGCTATTATTTGCCAGTGTAATAGTGATTGTGGGACATCAGGCAAGGTTTACAGTCTTTGGAGTCTCATTTTTTCCCCTTTTGTAAACTGAGGTTAATAATAGCAACTTCCTCACAGAGCAGTGGAATGTTGCAAATTGAGATAACATGTGTGAAAGTACTTTGAAAAATTACTCTCTTTCTATGGGAATTATCATTTTTTTAAAAAAGATTTATTCGTTTTTGCATATAAGCTGGGGTACAGGCCAGAGGTGTAGGGCGGCGAGAGGGTTCACCAGAGACAGAGTGGGGAGCAGAACAGGCAGATCGACAGAAATTCACTGCTGAGGGGAGCAGCGGGCGAGGCAGGAGAGGTCTGCCGTGCCATGTGGGAAGCTCCCCGGCCGGGCATCAAACTCGTGTCGCCACTGCTGTCAGCTCCACAGCACAGCGCTTAACCGCTGCACCACCAGGGAGGCCCTGGGAATTATCATTATTATGCCTCATTGTACAATGAGGACCAGGGATGAGCTCATCATCCACAGCCCCTCTTACGTTATGTTCTTGAGTTCTCCCCATTCTGAGAAACAAGGTCATTGAAGAGAAGTAAATATCTTCACTATTATGTTCATCATCAACACCACCATTGTATCCATCAGCACCACTGCCGTGACCATCATCACCACCACTACCACTGCCACCATCATCATCACCACCATTGTGTCCACCACCACCATCATCATCACCATATTCATAATCACCATCATCATCATCACTCTCACCATCACCATCATGTACCATTTCTTGAGCATCTGCCAAGCTGCATCTTTGTCACAGATTCTTACAGTGACCTTCCAGGATATGTATGTTATTAACCCTTCTTTACATATGAGGAAATCAAAGCTAGTCCAGGTTAAACTCCTTGTTCAAGATCATGTAAAAGTAAACTTGTCTCACTAGAAATTAAAAACCCAGATAAAAAGGATATTTGTTGCCACATGCATGTTCTTCTTTCCCCATCAACTCAGAGAACAAATGACTCTTTTTAAGTGGCCTTGGGGCATTTGGGATAGCAACAACATTGTTAAGCTGCCCTCCAAATACCAGTGATGCAAGTGTAATTTTTTGGGGGGGAACACCCTCTGGCATTAGAAGAATGGCAATGGAGGCTGTCTCTGAAGCTGTTGACATCCTGAATGGCCCTGGGATGGAGCTGAGGGGAAGCCAAACATCCCTGTTTATTTGCTGTGTACAGCCGTCTCTCGGAAGCTGGGCAGGCACTAATTAGATAGCCACTCGGAAAGTTGCTATCGCTAACTGGAAGCCATCCAAATTGCTCTCTTTGTTCCAGAAGCTTCGGAAGAGGATGCCCTCCTCCCCCGCTTTCCTCCCACCCCATCCTCACTTGCCAAACCTCAAGGACCACAAATATAGCTAATTATGTCAGCTTGGCTTGGCACTGGTTCTCCAGATAACATCTTTCATTAGCTCTGACCTTCCAGTTGCCTGGTGCTTGTACCTGTGGGGGTTGTGGGTGATGTGATGGTTACCCTGGTGACATAAGAAAGTGGTAGAGGGGGAGACAAAGGGTGTGGGCAACATCTCAGACAGGCCCCAGAGCTCTGTGTCCTCTTTTCTTCCATGCTTCCTTGGTTTCCATAGGTGGCACCAACCCTTGGGATGGCAGGAGTATAAACCTGGGTGGCAGGGGCAGAGTAGGATCAGAGGTCAGGGGTATGGTTAACCCATCAAAGTATTAATGGGTTATCTCAGTCCTTTAAGTATCTTAAAGGAAACTTGTTGTCTTCAAAGGTGAGTTTCTGAGGGTAGTCCCTATATTATTTATTTATATTATTTATTCTAGTATATTATCTCTTCTACTACACATACACAGACACACACATACACGGCCCTAGTAGCTGGATGCTTTAGGCAGTTACACAGAATTGAATTTGTACCATTAATGCACCAATGGCGTGGACCAAAGGCAGGGGTTGGTGGTTGAACTTAAGAGAACAAACCATTTCCATCTTCTTTCATGCTACACTCACGCTGAGATCCTGTCCTAAATAGGATCGGGTACTATGACTTCAAAGGGGGTCCGGCTTACTAAATTCTCTACAAAGTGGGAAGTGTGTGGTCTTAAAGGAGCTAAAATATTTGCCCTGAATATACTGATATGAGTGAGATCATTTTCTCAACTTTCTGACGTTACTTATGAGCAGTACGCTTTTTCCTGTTGCCACGCACATTTCTCAGTCATGTGAAGGCTCTGTCCCCAGCCCCAGAGTGGCCAGGTGGTCAGCTGGTCCAAGAAAGGGCAGAGATGTTTATATGCACACCAGTCCCCCTATCATCCACTACACATCCTGGCCTGCAGAAGAATGAACCTAAGAACTTTTTTTTTTTTAAATTTTTAAAATTTTATTTATGCATACAAGCTGGGGTACAGGCCAGAGGCGTGGGGCGGCGAGGCAGAGAGGTCTGCCACGCCATGTGGGAATCTCCCCAGCTGGGCGTCGAACTCGTGTTGCTCCTGCCGACAGCTCCACAGTGCAGTGCTTAACCACTATGCCACCAGGGAGACCCCTAAGAACTTTGACTCCCTCATCTCTAACTTTCCAAAATCTTTCTTATCTGTGGTGTGAGCAAGGTCACAAGGCGCACCCAGTGGCAAATGTCCTGCTGTTTGGTCAGGGATCGTGAAACCACCAGGTCCATCGTAAACTATCCTCTTATTGACCATTCTTTGGGGGTGGGGACATGTCACAAACCCGGAGAACCAGTGGGGAGGGGCGGTTGTCATCTGAAATGGCCATCTCGGCAGGAACCATGAATTAAACCTCCCTTTATACACACATTAATGTGAGCAACATTGAGAAAAAGATTTGGAATGACAACCGAGACGCCTTCAGGCCAGCATCTGAGACCTGGTTGTGAAATACACAGACTGAGGCCAGCTGGCTCCTGTGGACAAGAGAAGAGCTGTTCCTTTTTCATTTCTAGCTCAGAAAATGTGGCCAGCGTTCTAGCTGGCTGCACGGTATAGAAATCCATTCGGGTATAGAGTCTCCCCGCTTTGTTTGCAAGAGTTACTTGGGAAAACAGCCGGCGAACAGGTCAGTCAGATGAGTGCCCCTCCTCCATTCGATTGGAGAGTGTGCTCCCCATTGCAGGGGCCATGTGGGGATGGGTGTGGGTGCTGGGTGCCGATGGGAGGCCTGGCTCGCTGGTGTGTTTATCTAAACTGGGCTGCGAGAGGCTGAAGACGGAGGTCCTGCTCCGGTCTCCCCTGAAGACTGGCTCTTTGACATGTGAGCAAGAAAGCTGGCGGCTTGCTGGGTGGTGACCCTCCTCCTCCAGAAGCTAATATTCAAGGAGTGCTTTTCAGCCACCATTGCATTTCATCTCACAACAGCCTCGTGAAGGTGGTGAAGATCATCTCCATTTATGCCCAAGGCAAATCTCTAGGAGTCAGGGGAGGGTGGAGGAGGGGGAGGGGGGATACCTGAAGCCCCTGAGCTGGGAAGTGAAAGCTAAGACTTGAGCCCAGGTTTCCCATGTCGCAGCCATTACACACTGATTATTTTAGGCGTAAAATGTTTGAAGACTGAGGCCCCTACTCTCTTCATCTGGCAGAGACTTAACCTCTGTTAAAATAGGGGGGTCAGCCTGGGTTATTTGAGTTGACCCAAGTAAAAAGGGAGGCAAAAGAGAAGGCAGTCAGAGCACACTACAAGGGGACCTAGCACCATCTGCTGTCGCTTGCTTTGGAAGGAGCCACACACCAAGAAATGCAGGCAGCCTCTAGAGGTGGGAAAAGGCTTATTCCTCCCCAGAGTACCCGGAGCTCCCAGAAAAAACACAGTCCTGCCAATGCCTAGATTTCAGCTCAGGAGCCCCACGCCAAGTTGTTCTCACCTACACACTGGTGAGATAACAGATGAGTGTTGTTTTAAGCTGCTCAGCGTGTGGGTCATTTGTTACTGCAGCAATAGAGAACCAGAATACCTCCTAGTGCAGTAATGGATAAAACAAGTAGACAAGAAATATCGATACAGATAAAGAAAATGTGAACAACACTAACAGCCAAGACAAGTGATTTGTAGCTGAAGAATAGAATGCAGAGAAATTGTGTGCTGTCTGAGTATGGGTCCTAAAAGCCGAGGGAACTCTGTTACTCAGGAGATATCCTTAGAACTCATTCTCTATGCGGGTGTTCTTTCTGTCAGCCCCAACTGAGATCCCCACCAACAGCCGGTGGGATCTGCCAGACCAGTGAGTGAACAAATAATTCCAGTGTCTAGCGTTCAAGCCACTCCAGCTGATGCTTTCCGGAACTGCTGGGGGAGCAAATCACAGATGTTTGTTTCTCTGCAAAGAGACTTTTTATTTCTCTCCCATGTAAAAGAAGTCTAAGTAGGGCTTCCCTGGTGGCGCAAGAGGTTAAGTCTCAGCACTATGAAGCTATCCACAGCTACTGCAGCACGAGTTCGATCCCCAGCCGGGGTGCTGACCCACATGGTGCAGCAGATCTCTCCTGTCTCACCTGCTACTCCCCTCAGCAGTGTACCTCAGTAGTTCTGCCTGTTCTGCTCCCCACTGTCTCTGGTGAATACTTTCACCTGCCCTCCCGCCCCCGGCCTACGCACCAACTCTTGTATGAATAAATAAATAAATCTTAAAAAAAAAAAGAAGTCTAAGGTAAGAAGGCCCTGGCCATTCAACCGTCAGAGACCTTTACTCCTTCCTTGCTAACACCAACCATCTTTACTTGCCAATTCATGATTGAAGATGGTTGCTTGAGTTTCAACATCAAGTTCCATTTCCGGTGATAGGAAAAGGGGGAAGCAGAAAAGAGGGCTTGTCCCTTGTATGTTTACCTTTCAGCGTTCAGCCATGTGGCCTCTCCTAGCTAAAGCTAGAGGAAATGCATGCCTTATTCCAGACGGTTGTTATTCCAGATAAAAATTGGGGGTTCTATTGCTAATGGTGATAGTAAATACTGGGTGGCTGGTTAGTAATGTCTACCTGTCATTCTAGCCTCTATCATGTCCTTTTAAAAAGATGTTCGCATATATAACACCTACTATTTTAAAGGGTACCATTTCGTGGCTTTTAATATCTTCACAGTTGTGCAACCATCACCACTATTTAATTCCAGAATATTCTTACCAACCTAGAAAGAAACCCACTGCACATGAACAGTCACTCCTTGTGTCCTCTTCTCTCTAGTCTCCTGCGAGCCATTCAGCTGCCTTCTGGAGCTGTGGGTTTGCTTATGCTGTACATTACACATAAAGGAGGCTGCTGGACCTAGTGCCTTTCATTCCACATAATGTTTTCAAGGTTTGTCCACATTGTAACTTTTTATGCTATGGCCACATTTTGTTTATCCATTTGTCAGCTGATGGACATTTGGGTGTTTTCTCTTTTTGGCTATTTTGAATAATGCTGTGACTCACACTTATGTATCAGTTTTTATGCAAACATACATTTTCAGTTCTCTTGGTATATACCTAGCAGTGAAATTTCTGGTTCATATAGACAACTCCCCGGCTGACTTTTTGAGGAATTTCCAAACTCTTTTCTACAGCAGCGACTAAATCTAACATTCCCACCAGCAGTGCATGAGGGGGCCCATTTTTCCGCATCCTTGGTGACTCTTGTTATTTTCCACTTGTTCCTTTTCTAAATTATAGCCTTCCTGAGTTTTGACTTTTGTTTCCCTAATGACTAATGGTGTTGAGCATCTTTTCATGGGCTTTTGGCCATTGTGTACATCTTCCTTGGAGAAATGTCTATTCAGGACATGTTTCTGCTTTTCTTATTTTAAAATTGGATTGTCTTTTATTGTTGAGTTCTGCAAGTTCTTCTCATACCCTGGTTACTAGACCCCTATCAAGGCATATGGTTGGCAAATATTTTCTCCTATTCTTTGGATTGACTTTTTGCTTTTGTGATGGAATTTCTATCATTCTGGGTTCTCCAGAGAAACAGATGCACTATCAAAGAGATTTATTTTAAGGAATTGGCTCATGCAGTGGTAGGGACTGGCAAACCTGGAGTTCATAGGGCAGGCTGACAGACTGGAAACTCTTATTTTGCTCTAAGGCCATCATCTGATTAGACAAGAGCCACCCACATTGTGGAGGGTGATGGCCTTTATTCAAGGTCAAGTGATAGTAGATGTTAACTACATCCACAAAATACCTTCACAGCAACATCTAGACTAGTGTTTACTTAAATAGCTGGCTACTATAGCCTAACCTTGTTGACACATGATCATGGTGCCACTTGACAAAAAAAAAAAAACCACCCCAAATTGTTTCATTTTGACAAAGTCCAACATATTTTTTCTTTGAGTGCTTGTGTTTCATCACATCTAAGAAACCATCACTTAATCCCAGGTCACAAAGATTCATAGCTAGATTTTCTTGCAAGACTTTCATAGTTTTAATGCTTGTATTTAAGTCTTTGGTCCATTATGAGTTCATTTTTTGTGTATGGTGTGAGGCAGGGGTCTGATCATGCTTTTGTATGGGTTATTGCCATCTTTTTAAGTCATTCAGCTTAATGTCCTCTATCTCTTTATTATTCCAGTGATGGGTACAGACTCCTCAATTAGTTTGGGCCCTAGATTACTAACTTACCTTTTAATCTAGATCCAGATCCCAAGCTGGGAGAACATTTAGAGCTCAGGGTCTTAGTTCCATGAATCACCCTCTGTCCCATAGTTCAACCTGTTGAAAAACAACAGGAAAGGCTGGAATAGATTATACTAGGAGATTTTTTTGGGTAAAGTAGCTGCAAAGTAGCTACATTGCTTGGATTTGCAACCCTGTAGGAGAAGCTGCAGGGATTCACAACCTGGCTGGAGAAGCGGACCTGAGAACAAAATAGGCCCCTCTGCCTATTTTTGTGCATAGTGTTTTATAGGAATATAACCATGCATTCATCTACATAATGTCTGTGTGGTTTGACAGCTAAAATGATGTTGTTAAGTAAGTGTGATAGAGACTGTATAACTTTCAAAGCCTAAAATATTTACTATCTGACTCTTCAGAGAAAAATTCCGTTGACCCTTCATCTAGTGCATCCAGATGGGAATCTTTATTCTTTTTATAATAAGAGAAAATGGATGTATAGTGGAAGCTGTTGGTGCCCCATTAAATCCCCTGGTATCCTGCTCCTGTGCAGCTTCTGTGAATGGATCAAACTGCAAATTTCTCTTTTTACATGGCTTCCTATTTTTTGTCCCTCCTGTTCTCTTATCCTCTTGCTATTTTCTCCTGAGAGCATTTCTTCAATAAGTCACATACATTCTGCCGTCGGCCTTGACTTCTGGAGAACTACCCTAAGGCAGGATGCATTGTCAGAAATAGAATTCTAGTTCATGGCTTCCTTCTTTACTATCCGTTTCTTGAATAACATAGCTCCAAATTGTTGAGTTGGGACAGGCAAGGTAGATGTCTATGGGGGGCGGGGCTTTGCCATCTGGCAGCATGTGGGAGGTGTGGGAGCCTGGGCTGAAGGAAGGGGATGTTTGTATGGGAGACAGGGTGGGGGGGGGAATAAGGAGCTTGGAATGAGGTAGCGGTGCCTGGAAGGATAAAGAGAGTGGTTGCATGCTTGGGTGATAGTGGTGATGGGAGATCAATTATGTACAGGGGAATAGATCTAGCAAGTAAATATATTGAGTATAATGATCAGTTATGTACAGGGGAATGGATCTAATAAATAAATATATTTAGCATAATGGGAGAAAGTGTCTTATGACTGGAGGTTGCAATATGGAAAGGGAGAGAAAGTAGAATAAATGCTTGGAGTTTGGTTGGGATGGGAGATGCCAATGTGAACCCAATCGTATGATAGATGAAGAATTAGCCATAGAAGTAAACACATGTGCACCAACACCCCAAAGTAGCAAACACGCTTAACACCCAGATCTTAGTTTCTAAACACCTTTATCCACTAAAAGAAATAAAGGCTCTTTGGGGAAATGGCTGGTTCCAAAGTTCGGGCAGAGAAAGTACAAAAAAAGCTGCAACCTCTTGTTGTACTAGAAAATAAGAAAAGACTCAAAACATGATGAAAAAATATCAAATGGAAGCCAGCCCAAAAAGGGCCCCATTGGCCAGAACCGGGATAACTTGGGCATCAAAATAAGTGATGTTGGTAGCGGATTATAATTCACTGACTAGAATAGGAAGCCCTGAATCTGCAATAAATATGAATGTATGAATGGATAACTGGGGAGAAGAGAAAAGTCTTACTGTAGAAAAATCAGTGAATAAATGTCAAAGGAATGATGGACTATACCAGCCATTGTAATAATAACCAGTTCTGCTAAGAATTATCAAAGGATGCTAAAACCTATTGGGAAATGTTTTGATGAAGATCAGGATATTTACATAGTTTCAAAACACCTCCCCACAACATGTTTATTAATTACAAAGAGGAAGAGACTAATCTACATGGAGAAACCTGGCAGCTGCCACCTCAATCAAGCCCTCACCTGGCCAGTAATGGGACAAATCAGAATTGTGTGCCACCTGGAAGAATGCGTGGAGAACGCAGCAACACTTCTGTGATATTCCTGCCAAAAATGCATAACTTGGATCTAATTATGAGGAAACATCAGACAGACCCAAATGGAGGGACATTCTACAAAAATAACTGACAATTGTCTGAAGTGTGAAGGTCGCCAAAGTCGCAGGAATACTTCCAAGCTGGAGGAGATGGAGGGAGCTTTCGTGGTGTGCACGGTGCAGGGTCCCAATGAGATCATTTTGCCGTAAAGGACATTACTGAGACACCATCATTGAACTCTGGGCTGGATGGATGTGATATATCAATATTAATTTCCTGATTATGATGGCTCTATTGTGATGATGTGGGAGAATGTCTAGGTTTAAAGGAAATAAATGAGTACCAAAGAGTTTGGGGGTGATGAAGCAGCCTGTCACCAAGTTCTGTCAAAAAAAAAATTTCAGAAAAAAAAGATTTTTGAACTATTCCTGCATTTCATCTGTACATTTGAAGTTGCTTCTAAAGACAAAGAGGAAAGAAAGCTGGCATGAGCTCATGGCTCACCCTCCCCGCTCCCCACCCCAGAAAGAATCCCAGTTGGATGAAACTAGCAGTTAAGTTCAAAACTACTGGGCAGCTGCTCCCACTCGCTCTCGGCAGGGCCCCCTGGCCTCCTGTGGGCAGCCCCTCGAGTTGAGCTATCTCACTGGGCGCTGGGCTGACTTCAGACTGCCCGGGTGGCACTGCCCAGGTGCAGCAGGACAGACGTGGCAGGGAATTACTGCCCCTACCCAAGAGAGCCATCCAGTATGACTGATGGATGGGGGAGCCGGGTCATACATACGGCGGCCCCCGCTCTTTCTGTGGGTCATGCCGGCCATGGGCTCTGTGGCTCTCCAAGACCATCAGCAGGAGGACCCCACCTGTACCCCGTGCAGACAGTGGTGATAGTGGTGATGGGAGATCAATTATGCACAGGGGAATAGATCTAGCAAGTAAATATATGAGTGTAATGATCAGTTATGTACAGGGGAATGGATCTAATAAATAAATATATTTAGCATAATGGGAGCTGCCTGAACCCCGTGCCCATCAGCAGGAGGATCTGGCCTGTACCCTGCACCACTTCCCTTCCCTCCCTTCCCTTCCTTCTTACTCTCTCTTCCTGACTCATGCTTCCCAGAATCACCTCCTGACAGAACTATCTGTGCTTAGATCCTTATCTTGGGACACACTGAGATCCTCTCTATCACGTGTCTCTACTGGCTTCACTGTACTTCTCATGACCCAAGCTCATCCTCTTCCTTCACTTATTTACTTGTTTTCTGTGATGCCAAAGGCAGTGTCTGGCACGCGGTGGGTGTTCAGGACGCACTTGTGGAGTGGAAGTGGGAGGGGAGGAACATCTGTCCATCCGGGTCCCAGACATCTGTGGTGCTGCTTCATGACATTCCAGATCAGCCAGAGGGGCCTCTGGGCTGAGTCAACTCACTGCATACCTGGCCCATACCTGTCGTGGTTCCTTGGAATTGAGGGGGACCTGAATAGGCCACCCCCAAATATGCCATTTTGGCATAAGGATTCTTTTGAGCTGAAGGTAGCTGAGAATCAACAGATGCAGGATGCAGCTGAAAGTGGGTCATAAACCTCCCTTTGGGGGTGATCTCCCCAGTACCAGGGGAGCAGCTCTTTTCATGGAGAGGGAAATGGACACCAAGATAAGTCTGCACGAACAGACCTTATTAAAATGGCCCCTATCCTCCATTAGTTTCCTTCCCTGTATTTCCCAGCTGCTTTCCCACAATTTATTGTCCCTTGAAATCCAAACCCTCTTTCTTTTGTTAAAAGAGTATATAAGCTCTGGAGTCCAACAGCTTCTTTAAACTGTAGCTCTTTTCCGTGAACTCCTGTGCATGTAAATATTAATAAAAAAAAAGTGTGTCTTTGTCTTCTTTAATCTGACTTTTGTTAGTTTAATTTGCAGGCCCCTAGGAACTGAACTTAAGAGGGTCGAAGTAAAGATTTTCTCCCCTGAGTATATGAACCAGCAAAGATGTATTCAAACAGTTTAAACCAGGAAGCTCATTCTCCTGGCTCATTTGACAGGAGGGAGGCTTGGCCCCAGGTTGCCCAGCTGACTGGTGGCAGAGCCCAGATCCAAGGCCACTGCTGTTCTCATTTCGTGAATTCAGTGGCCGCTGAGCTGAGAGTCAGCAGGAAGCCTGGTAGCCCCCAGTAGCAGCTGAGCCCAGAATCTGTCTCCTCTTCTACCCGAATTTGGGGCAAGGCCAGAGTGAATTTAGCTCCCATTTATGGACATAAATGCGTCCATTAACCGCTCACGATAGCCCTATGAGATAGGTTTTACCCCCATTTTATAGATGCCGCCATTAAGGCCTAGTGAGAATTACTGAGAATTACTTAGAAATCTGAATATAGGGGATTGCCTTCCGTGACATTATTCCTTTCAAGAACATGTGGTGCTAACTAACCACAGGCAAAGGGTTGCCAAGTACTGGTCCTGCTGGATCCCTCTTCAAAGCAGAAAGAAGGCTTATCCGCAATTAGCTCCTTCATTGTGTGCAAATGGTACTAATTGCTTGAAAACAGTGTTCTCTTAAGTAGGTTAAACATTCCCTTCTGAAATCTTGTTTATACTATTAATTTGAACAACAAGCCCTTCCTTCACGGAGCAGGGCCCTCCAGCCAGTCCAGACCGGGGCACACATTTTTACTCATTTGAGCTGATATCTGGGTGTTGATCACCCTGTGCGGCCGCCCTTGCTCAGGTGGGCCTGCTGAAGTGGGGCTCAGCCCAATGAAGCAGTCACCTGAATTATTAAACATTTGATGAGAAACGAAAATGGCTTCTTTTCTACTACCAGAGAACCTCGAACTTTCTGCCAGCAAAATCTTGCCAACTGGAGGTCCTGCTGGGCTTACTTTAATGAACAGATAAGACTCCATTTTAATTAGCACACTAATTGTTTCCATGCAAATGAATGTGGGGGAAGAACTTGCAAACAGTTTATTTTCTTAAGTGGGTTATGGTGGTGCCCCCTGCCGCCTTGTTGAGGGGTCTCCATTGCACAGTCAACTGTTCTGCCCACTTCCTGCAACAAGGCAGCTCAAGAAGCATATTCTGAGCATGGTCCATCGGGTGGGGGTGGGGTGGGTGGAGAGATGAGGGCCAGAGGGGGGTCTAGGGGCTGACTGAGCATTTCAGCGGTCTGAAATAAACCAGCCCCAGACCCAGTCTTCTAGTAGTCCACAGTAGAGCTCAAGGGTGAGAGTTGCTAAACTCTGGGTTAGGATTCTCTGGTTGTAAGCAACAGAAACCAATTCAGGATGAGTGAAGAGAGGGGACACACTGCAGGGGCAAGTGGGCAGGGGACTGAGGACCCAACAATGTCTGCATGCTGCCATTATAGGGACTCCTGTCTGTAGCTCCAGGGCGATCCCCTGTCAGGATGGAATGGCCTCTTCCTCTCAGTCCCTGAGAGTGTGTGAACTAAGCTGAGGGAAGACAGATTAACAGAAGAACCACCCACCAATTTATTCACATGTATATAGGAGCTCACAAAAGAAGTAGCTGTGCTAAATGGCTCAGATTTGGGCGGAAGAGAGAGAAGATGCTTCTATGGGAAGAACAAATGGGTTTCTAGGGGAACAAGCAGGAGATAAGAAAATTTGTGATAATGTTTGCTTATGCAGGTGCCAGCAGTCTTTTCCATCTTTTTCATGACCACAAAACTCCCCCAGAGAAGGAAGTCTATGGTCTCTTCGTTTCCGGAAGTGTCTGCTTTGAGTGAGATAAGGGAAGCTCCAAGAAGCCTCCTTGCTGCAGTTGTCGACTCTCCAGGGTGCAAAACCATCTTCCTGTTAACTCTGAGGGTGCAAGTGCATCCCCACGCCTCTCACCTGCATGACCACAGCACCCTAGTGGGCATCCCTGCTCCCTCTCTGTCACCAGTGCATTCTCTCTACTGCATCCAGGGCACATTAAAACCGAAATCAGTTAATGCCTTCTCTTAAACACCCCTGAAGATGCAGTGCCCCTGGAGGGCTTTGGATGCTGTTCCCTGATGAAAGGAGCCAGGGCTCACGGAGGAGTATTGGGTTCTGGGGACTGGGCAGGGCAGCTGCAGGATGAGCCTGGAGAATCTTGTGCTGGAAGACAAGGAAATGCTGGAGAAGAGAAATGGTGGGTGTGCAGGAAAGGACCCAGAAGCCACCTGCAAGAACTCCCAAGAGCAAGGCAGGAGCAATTGGAGCAACACAACAAACAAGGTAATTTTGGACTCTAACTCACCATGCAGAGGAAACATCTCCAAGTCTAGACTGATATAAATAGGTGGCCGAGTAGGGAAATACACAGAGAAGAATAGACCAATCTAAGGGTCTTCCTCCCGAGACCCATCATCCCAGTCGAATGACCCAAAACCATTAGGAAAACATGGCGCAGAAGCAAACTGTGAGACAGGCTCCAGCTACCTGCCTTAGGTGTCTTGAAAATGGGAAGATCACGAAAAACAAGGAAATTAGGGAAACCAGCGCTGCCAGGCACCCCGTCAGGGACAAGCTGTCCAGAAATAATGCACAAGTGTGGATGGAGTGTAACCAGAGCGCCGGTCTCAGGTCCCTGGGCCAATAAAGGGAGGCAGAGTTTGAAGCAAAGGAAAGGAGTTTAATTTGTCGACAAATTGAGGAGGGCAGCAGACTCGTGTCTGAACCCCCCAGCCTGCTCTTGGGCAGAGGGCAGGGGGTTCATCCAGAGTTACAAAGGAGTGGAGGGGAGCAGGCAGGGGCCAGTACGCCCGTCCTCGCAACACAAACGTCCGGAGGTTTCTGCTGATGCCGTCACCCAGTGGTCAGCAGTTCCAGTGGTGTCTTCCTAGCCAGGCTGTTTGCCCTGGGCATGTCAGAAAACAAAGTTTGTTAAGCCTAGAGGGTAAATAAGAAGAGGAAAGGGGAGAGCTTACCTAGTGGGCCTGAGGGCCCGCTTTGCACCCCTCATCTGGTCCTTCCTGCAACCCTGTGCCCTTCTGCTAAGCCCGTGGGGATAGTGAGTCCCCACTTTACATTGTCAATAACTTGAAGCAAAATGACCAAACAAAAGCAGGTTCCCAAATACCGCCATGTTGTCCAGCCTCTGCCAGGATTATTTTTTCCCTCATTGCTTATGTTGAAACAATGTTGAGTGAAAGACATTGTTCGAGAACTTGCTGTCCCTGCAACTTGAGGACCTTAAACAGCCCCAGTCCTCAGTGTCCACACCCTGGCAGAGGTTAGAACCATGTAATCTCAGCCACCGGGGACACGTTTCACGAAGTGCTCGTCAGCGCCTAATTAGGACCCGCAACATAACACAATCATTGGCATGCTTGACAACGCAGCCTTTCCCAAACTATGTTCATTTTAAAGCACCAAAAGTAATTAGTTTAGCATGAGGATGGAGGAAATTCATAGAGCACAGAGTGTGTTTTCCCTTTGTCTTTCTCCCATGGTAATAAGGAGGGGAGTTAGTATCTTTGAGACAGAAGCTATTGATTCTTTTGCCCCAAAGCATCCCACTGAGCTGAGCTCTGTGTTGTTTGCAGAACTTTCCAGAATGAATGAAAACCATTGTGTCTTTGTGCTCAGGGCACATTCCCAATTATCTGTGCTGATGGAGCAGAAAACTTCCTTATCTTTATAAGGGATGTCTTCCAAAGTTAAAGATGACTTTTACTTACCAGGGACTGGGGGACGGGGAGTGAATGGTAATGGGGCAGAGTTTCTGTTTGGGAAGATGAGAACCCTGTGTGGGTGGATGGTGGTGATGGGTACACAGGAGCTGGTGTGCCTCTGAGCCACACACTTACAAATAGTCAAAATGGTAATTTTTATGCTACCGATATTTTACCACCATAAAGAGAAACCTAGGGCGGTACTTTTTAAACTCAAAAGTGGCCACAAATCCTGATAGGAGAAAAGAAGAGTTCTATAGACAGTGTAAGGTCCTGTAAGGGCAGGAAAACTCAGGGAGCAGGTTTGTTACGGAAGGGCAGACAGGTCTAAAGGGAGGAGTCCTGGAGCCCTTGGTGGCTTTTTAGACTTTTAATGGTCTTTTGAATGAGGCAGCAGGTACAGGGCAGGTTGGGGGGCCGGGAGGCTGGCAGGCCTCCCAGCTCCTGGCAAATCTTCAATCTTTCTGGGCTCTCTGGTGGTGTCTCCTGGTCTCTCTGCTGCACCCCGCATGGTCCTCTGCCCCACGCTCTGTTCTTTGTTGCTGCCGCTTCTCCTGCTGCTACTGCTTCTTCTGTGATGCCGCCCTTTATGCTCAGTCTCTCCAGGCCTAGGTGTGCCCACTCATGCAGGCCCACACCCCACTCAGGTGCCCGCCATCAGGCATGCGTACGGGGCCACAGGCATCCATCATCGATGGGAGGGTGGAAAAACCTGATGACTCTTTCATTTACTTTACAGGTCCCAATTTTTATTTTTTAAATTATGCATAATAAAGACTGGAAATTTAGAAACTCAAAACAATAACAGATTATTTCAGAGTGGGACTTTCTGTAGTTTTCCAATTATATGTTTGGCATTAAATGTTGGTGTGGCTTTTGCAATTGAGAAAACATGAACAACATCGTGAAGGTAATTAAGGCTGGGCGCTTGAAAGAGGCTAGATGGTAAATTTTGTGTTGTATGTATTTTACCATAATGAAAAGTATGTTAGAAAAAGATAATTTGGGCTCAAGACACCACCCTGCCTGGGATTTCCTGATACTGCCCTAATTTACCATCACCTCCCACCACTGCGTCCAGAGGATGGGGCCAGGCATGGGAAGTGAATCGAGTGGCCAAAGGGTCCAGGTATGGGGGGATGTTTCTAGGTCCAATCCATGATTTGGACTCATATCGAATGGAAAATATTCTGTAATAGGTGATTTTTCTTTTCCAAGAGTTCACTCATCATTTATTATGATTCAAATTGAGGCCAGGTTAAAGCTAACCCTCATATTTTCTACAAAGTAAAGACGGCTGAATGCGATAACAATAACCTGATTGCAGGAGAAACAATCACCAGCCTCTGGAGGATAAACTGCTCTCAAAAACACAGACCCCCCACAACTTTGACACTCATTACGGAGAAAGATGTATTATATTTGCAGAGTGTTTTTAACCTTCCGAAGTGTATTCATGGATTTTATTTATTGCACCGTCAGGCAGCTCACGTGGAATTATGTTCACCATTTGAGTGCTGAAACCTGCCAGGAGGTAGGGCCAGGTTGTGGTGCCAGGACAGGGCTGCCGAGGTATAAATCCTAGAGGTTAAGAGAGCCTGGACCTCCTGTGTGGTCTCCCCAAGGAAGAAGGAGCAGGCAGGAGCATCACCAGGGAGCATTCCAGTGACTGTTCAAGGGGCATTATTCCTTGGGGGGGCTGATGCAGACCGGCCCCTGAGTTAATACCAGGGCAGTATTTTTATGCCAGTGGGAACCTCGAAGGGGGCGCTGCAACCCCAGGCAGTGCGGGCTGGCGCTCTGGGCCGCATGCAGGTGTTGACAGTTCAGCAGATGATTGTCCTCAGCAGTATGCGAACCGAGGGGCTCTCTGCACCCCGTTCTTGTGTGCCAACCCAGGGGAGGTGCGTGTTTGAGGGGAGGGCAGAAAGCATGGAACAGCCCCTCCTGCAGACAGCCCGCTGAACGGTGGTGGGACGGTGGGCTGCACTGACACAGACAGCGGTACTGACTGTGCATTCAGAAGCCTGGGGCCGCCCTGCGCTTGCCCCGGGGACAGAGGCGGAGGGACAACTTTCCTGCCCAGGGGGAGCTGCCCCTGACTGGCACACCTGCAAGCTGTGGCTGCTGAGTTGGAAGTGGGGGGTTCTGTGTACCTGGGGTGGCCCCCCCGCCCCGGGAGTGCGGGAGCGGAGGCCACACTCTCAAGGCCTTGCAGGATGAGTAATGACGTCACAGCTGTGCGCCCACGCGAGCGTCACTGACGCGACTGTGAGATGGGGCGAAGACGGTCTTGGCGCGAGCACTGATGGATGCGAGTGCTGGGTAGCGCCTGGGAAAGGCCGTCGTGGCTTCTGATGATGGCGGGGGGACTCTGGATTTCCACTCCTCACCGCAGGGACCAGCCCACACCCGCTGCTCTCGGGAGGCCACACACAACCAGCGGGGGTTTAGGCCCCCGACGGCCCAGTGGGGGTCCCAGCAGTGGGGGAGCTAGGCAGACCCATGTGGTGACACTTGGCCCTTTTATTCCTTCTGCTCTGACCCGGATCCTGGACCAAAGCCTGGAGACCCATTGAGCAAGACAGTCGAGGCCTCTGACCCAGCCTCCCAGGGGCAAGGGGCCAGGGAGCCCTCGCTGCTCCCTCAGCTGGTGCCTCTCCTGCCATTGCACTGGCTTCTCATGTATGGGCTGTGCAGCCATGAGCAGGTCGCTGACCCTCTCTGTGCCTCACATTCCTCTCTTGAGTAATAGTGAAACAGGTAACCCAGGATATGGTTTTAAAAATTAAATGAATTACTGCAAATCAAGAGCTTACAACAGAGCCCAGTTTTTACTTTTTTTTCAAGAAGGTGTTGTCTTTCCAGGAAGACCTTCCTCTGGCTTGCTGAGCCCCATGCCCCTGCAGATAATGGGTCTGGGTGAAGATCTGGCCCTTCTGGGAGTGCAGAGGGCAGAGCCTGAAGACCCCTGGCCCCCAGAGGGACCCCAATGCCCTGATTTCTGTCTAGAACAGAGCCAGGACCATGTGGCTGAGGAACAGTTTTGGAGCAGGCAGCCTGGGGTGGCCTCCGGCTTCTCTGCCTGAGGCTGTATGGGAAAGAGGCTTCATTTACTTGAACTCAAGTTTTCTCAGATGCGAGATTGGGATAATAGTGCCTCCATCACGGGATGACTGTACCCCGACCTAGGGCTGTGTGGGGCCCTCGAGGCAGCTGTGGTCAACTGGGGGTCCCTAGTGTGGGGGTTTGGCTGGCTGTGGCTGAGGGAGCTGAGATGTGTGTCCCCTCGGCTGGCCAGGCTCAGCACATGGTGACCCTCTCTAAGGGCCTCTGTAAGCGTTGAAAGAGGGACTAAGCCCAGGGCTCAAGCTACTTAAAGCAAGTCCATGACCAGATTCAAGGGGAAGGGGAGAATTTGTCCACCTGACCCTCTACCACCATTGTTTTGCGGATAAAATGAGATTCACCATAAGTAATTGCATTGTGGGAGCTTAGTAAATAAACTGACGACGATTACATTTCTAGTTTTTCCATAACAAAAAGGTTGATGTCATAATATGTATTAAATACTTTTAAAAAAAATAATGAACAGTTTAGGAGGTAGTATTCTCAAAAGTTTTTTCTTTCTAAGATTTATTTAGTACACATACAAGAGCTGGGGTGTAGTCCAGGGTGTGGGGGGTGAGAGGATTCACCAGAGATAGAGTGGGAAGCAGAACAGGTGGAGCTACTGAAATACACTGCTGAGGGGAGCAGCGGGGAGACTGGAGAGGTCTGCTGCGACATGTGGGAAACTTCCTGGCTGGGGAGTGGCTGTCGACAACTTGATAGTGCTGAGACTTAACCCCCTGTGTCACCAGGGAGGCCCAAATAATTTTTTAATTTGTGACATGTCTTCCTTTCCTTCCCATAATCATGTTGCTAATTCCTCTTTGCCCAGCACAGTCTCAGAAGGGATCCCAGGAGGGAAGGATCAAGTGTTTGCAGAGCTGTGTGGGGAGAACCTGGTTACTAGTCTAAGGATACAATCCATGTCTCCACCTCCTCCCCTGCACACAAAAAGGCAATCCAGACTTGATGGCATTTTTGTTTATATTTTAGTTTGACCCACACCCCAGTTTTCAAAAATCCCAAGCCTTTGGAAATTCTTCTGGGGCTGTGCTTTCTTCCAGCTCCCCTGTGGCCCTCTCCTAATCTTCGGCTCCCTGCGGGCACCCCCTCCCTTGGTTTCATCTCTCTCCCTCTGGCAGCCTCACAGCTGCCTGGGGCTTCCTCCAGGCAGGAGCCACAGCTTCAGGGGTCTCCAAGGGGGACTCTGGCGCCACCAGGTCCTTCCCGGTAAGAAGGAGGACAGATCAGGAAGCGCCCGGCACCTGTGAAGCACTTGCCTCCAGACACAGGGGGCTGTCCTCCCTGGTTGGGGCTCTAGCTCCCAGGCAGCCCCCTGCCCAGGGCTGTGCTTCCTCTGAGACTAGCTGTGGGGCAGTTCCCGGCTGGCTTGGTGCTTTATACAAACTTTGTCGTTAGTTCTTACCACCTCCTCCCTTGGCTAACAGTGGCAAACCCATTTCAAAGATGCATTTTTTGAGGTTAGGAAAGTTTAAGATTTGCATTAATTTCAAAGTGCAAGGATTGAATGAAATTGGCTGATATGGGTGGAGAAGGGATGGCAGCCTGGGGGAGGTGGTCGCGGCCCCAGTGCCTCTAGAGAGGGGAAAGGGGGCAGGTGGGAGCGTTCAGGTGTGCTTTTTTTTTTTTTTTTTTTTTTTTTCAGGTGTGCTTTTAAGGAGACTGAAGGCCTTTGGACTTTGCCATTAAGCAAGTTTCCTTTGAGCCTCAATTTGTTTATCTGTGAAATGGGTTGTCGTGGGGATGGAGGAGGTGATGTGCCCACAGTCTCTAGTCCCAGGAGGGCAGGTGCAGAGCCTGGCTCTATATAAGGTGCACCTGCCTTATGTCCAGCTCCAGGAGCGCCGAGGGCAGGAATGCTGGGATGGCCCCTCCGGCCACCTTGCCTTTTCTGCTGGCCATTTCCAAAGGCAGCCCCGTGCCTCTGTCGGTGTGTGCCCAGGCCCCAGTCCTAGCTTCTGGAGCAGTTTCAACAACCTTGCTATTCTAGACAGCACTGGGAAGGAGCTCCTCTTGTAAATATTGATGGAGGCCCCAGACAGAGAGGAACAAGAAAACAAAGGACGCTTTATTTATGATAGAAAAAGAAACCAACAGGAGAAAAAAAAAAAAACAACAACAACTACAGGCCCAACAGGAGGGGGAATGTTTAAATAAACCACGGTCCACACACTCGGCGGAATATCGTGCAACCATTGAAATGATGTTTACCGAGGATTTGTAATAACACGGGAAAATGCTTATTCTAAAAAGCTAAGTGGGAAAAAGGAAGCAACTGAATTGTGGATTCAGCATAATCACACCTACGCAAAAATCAAGCCAAACAAGAATTATACATGGAGGAAACAGACCGGAGGGACGTGCCACAGCGGGGGTTGCCTTCAGGTGGTGCAATTGGGGAGATTTTTAATACTTTTCTCTGTTTTCCAATTTTTTTCTATAATGGCACGGTTGGCTTACCATGGAAAGCAGCCCAAACTTAAGTGCTGCTTTCTCCTCACAGAAGAAAGAACTTTTAGTGGGAAAGCAGGACGTTGACCCATGGAGAAGACAAGGGACACGCCGTGCTCAGGCTGAGGGCTGGAGTTGACGGACCAAGGTCAAGTGGAAACCTCTTACCCCTGGAGTCCTATGGGTGGGCCGACACCAGCCACACGCTGAGATGTGGCATCTGGGATGTCCTGCCTGCTGGCGACTGTGACCCTCATCCTCTGCTGCTCCCTTGGACGTGTCGCTTCTCAGCCACGGAGCCTCTTATGTTGATGGTGGAATTCTTTCCCTCCCACGAAAAGCTAAAGCAGAATAGCTGTGCCTGCTCTCATTATTCACGATGGAGTTCCTTGGAGGTGGTCCAGGCAGGCTGGGGGGCAGGGCCAGCCTTTCCCAGGCCCCAGCCAGTCCTGATGTTGTCTGCACCCCCAGATTCCCATTCTGCTTAGTGTGTTCTTATCAGGAGGCCTGGTCACACTAGCCGCCCTCCCTGCCTTGTCTTTCTCCACGGCACTTATGCAGCGTGGGCTCTATTGTTCATGTGTTTGGTTTTTATAGTTGCTTACCCCCTCCCAATCCTCCCCCCATGTGAGCTCCATTAGGGGAGGGATTGTCAGCGCTTCCAGCACCTGGAAAGTTGCCTAGTTCACACATCCTGTAGGTAAATCCCAACCATCATGGCCCCCGGGCTACCTGGCTCCCCCATGGTGCCCCGACCCTCTAGTCCCCTAAACTCAGCTCCTGAGACCCAGGATGGTGATGGAAAATCTACGGGTCGTGACTGCCTGGGGTCCTACACTGGAGCAGTTCTGAGGTTATAAGGGTTCAACTGGAAAAGATGAGGCCATAGGCGCTCGGTTAGGCATGTCTGCCCTGGGACCACAGGAAGGCAAATCTCAAGTCAGTCTCAGCTCAGCACCAAATCTTACCATGATGGACACACCCTCCAGCTGTCGGTCTGGGACACACTTGCTACTTTATTCCAGAATCCTTGTCTACATCCAGCCTCTGAAAGGGTCCCAGAGTGAGCCCTAGTTCACCCTCGGCTTACTGCCTGACCCCACAGGTTTGTGGGGGTTTGTTCTCTTCCTGGCTCCTCACTGGCCTGCCCTTGAAATATGGATGGGAGTCCATCTGCCCCCAACTCCCAGATGGGGTTCTCCTCCCGAGCAAACCCTCCCCAGCCTGGCATCACAGTGCTCTGTCACCTTGGGCCACTGCCTCCCCCACCATGGAGATTCAAGCCTGAGTGTTCACTTTGAACTTGAGCCTGGCCTTGGTGTGGGAGGGCGTTACTCTCCTAGGCACCAGCTACTGTCCAGCTAACTTTCCTCCCCCAGTCTCTAACTTAACAGTACTCTAAACAGCATCGCCTCCCAGCCACTGGAAGAGGGAAGGTGGCCTTGAGTGCTCCAATTAAAGTTCTAGTCTCCATGCCAACCTCCTCACCATTCTTTGTTTCAATCCTGCATCTTCCAAAAGGGCCCCCAGCCTCAGCACAGCTGCTGCTGTGAACACAAGCTTCTGCTGGGACTCCTGGGAACTTGGGAAGAATTTTTTCCAGGTGTTCTTGTTTTTCTCCAAGGCAGAGAAGGACTCAAGTTGTTCTTCTTGTTTTCAAGATAGGGACCTGAGCTCTGTAGTATCCTTTTCTCCCCTTGTCAGACCTGCCTGGTGCACCTGCCTTCTCTGCTGCTTTCTTCCGGGCTCCTGGTCACTGTGGAAGTGATCCCAGCCCCTGGGCGTCACTGTTCCCCCAGCTGTGTGCATCCTTCCTGGAGAAGGAGCAGGGCGATGGTAACAAATTGGACTAGACTCTCTCCCTTCTCCCCGGGAAAAGTGGGTAACTACCCTCCGGCTGGGGCATCTCTTCCCTGGGAGGATTTACTAAATCTGATGTGAAAGGAGATCCCTGTCTCCCGGTGGGCTGCTAGGACCCCTGAGGTCCCCAGTTCCATCATGGACTTGCCCCTCCTTGGTCTCCTGTCTGATGAGGTGGGCCAGGTGACCAGAGGGCCCAGGGAGGGCAAGTTCTGCCCCCCCTCACCAACTGTGGAGCGCCAGCTGGGGGTGGCTGCCTCTGGCTCCCAGATGTGAGGGCTGGGTGGCTTGGATTGCTGTATTGTGAAGGGTCCTGAGATGGGGAGAGAGCTCATTGGTTAAAATTCAAAAGACACAAGCAGGATGGTGGCCCCGCGATCACCCCTTCTCTTCAGCTCTCCTGAGACCTCATATATAGAATCAGTTGTGTTCTATTGAATGGACCTGCAAGAAGATGTACTTTTTCAAATGGATACTAAAAATGGAGGCTTCTTTCTAGTATACTAGAATTCCAGGTAATGAGAAAAAGCAAAGTGGGCTTTGGTAAATTGACTCTGCAGGCGAGAGTCCCCGTGGGCAACTTCAGCTGGAGCTGTTCTACTTCTCTGACCCTCTCTCCCTCTGGTCGGGGTCCTGGGGGCTCCCTGGGCTCCTTCTTAGTCCTGCCAAAAATACCTTCCTTGATTTTTCTCACCTGTGGATGCAGCTGGTACTGGAGGGGACAGTGTTAATGAGGTGGCCTTGAAGAGCTGTCCCATCTCCAGTGGGGTCAGCCTGAGTGGTCTCTGGGGGTCAGCTGGTCTCTGAAATGTGCTTGTGATAAACATACGCCCCCAAACATGGCTTCCTGCCCTTCCACAGCCTCCCCTGCCACTGAGTTCAGATTTGAAGCAAGGTGGTGATCCTCCCTGCAGACAAGGGCTGGTGCCCTCTGCCTGGGAACACCAGTTCCCAGTTCTGTCTTCACACTGGGCCTCTGCAACCCCCTGATGGCCAGACGCAGCTATGGGACCCGACAATGGAGTGGCTAGGAGAGCATGGCCCTGCGGGGCTAATCCCCCGAACCCTGCAGGCCCATGGAGCAGCGGGTAGGGGGCGCTCTTTGCCTGCCAGTTTTGCAGGAGGAGCCTAACAGAGGGCCTGCTAGACCCTGGTCTGAGGCACAGTGGGACTGGGCAAGGTCAGGACAGTGGGCAGGAGAGTGCCCTGTGGGGAGGGGAAGTGCCGCAGCTCCTTGGCCACAAACCTGGGCGAGACGTGGTCTGCCAGGAAGCCCAGCGTGCGCTGGCGCCCCACGCAGTAGATGAGGTTGTCCACCACGGCGCACTGGAAGGCGTCCGGGTAAGGCGTCCGATACGTGGCACACTCGTACCAGAGGCGGGCACTGGCGCTGCAGCGGTACACGCCGAGGCCCAGGCTGCGGTTGAGGTCAAAGCGGTAGAGGAAGCCATTGACCGCCACCATCTCCGCCGTGCGGTCCTTGCTGCCCGCCGTGGGGCCTGCCCGCCAGCACTGCTCCCGCGGGGAGAAGCGGAGCAGCAGGTAGCGCAGCGTGCCCCCCGTGACGAAGATCTCCCCCGCGCAGGCCGTGGCCGTGTGTGCCAGTGCGAAGGTGTCGTTGGGCAGCGGCGGGGCGAAGGTCCAGCGGTCCAGGCGGGGGTCGTAGCACTCCACTGTGTGCTGGCACTCGCCCCCGATGGCGTACAGCCGCCCATCCAGGGCCACCAGCCGGCAGTGCGGCCGGGCCTGGTTCAGCGGGCACACCTCGCTCCAGATGCCCGTCAGCGGGTTGTAGCAGAAGACGCGGCTGGAGGGCTGGCTCCCGGGCCCCTGGCAGCCCGACACCAAGAAGACATAATTGAAGAGACTGCAGACGGCACAGCCCCGGGACACAGCCTCAGGGGGCAGGTGGGCCAGGGGGTGCCAGGCATCCTGCTCGTCGTCATAGCAACAGAGGCGGCCAGAGTCTCCCTGGGGACACACGTCGGCCACCACCAGGCGCTTGCGGCCCCGGAGCCGCCGCTGCAGGATCAGCTCCCGCTCCGCCCCGCTCAGGCCGCCGTAGATGTCCGGGCTGCGCAGGACCTGGAGGTAGTTGTCGCTCATCACCTTGTAGGCCGCTTCCTTCAGGGCCCCCAGGTTCTGCCTCTTGGCCAAGTTCAGCACCTCAGAGCAGTTGCCCAGATCCAAGCGGACAATTGGGGCCGAATCGGGGGTGAGCGGGAGGTGGAAGAAATTGGTCCCGGCCACCAGCTGCACCTGAGGCTCTCCGCTGTTTCCAGCCGAGCCGGACCCCAGAGATCCTGGGGGGTCTGAGCTGGCCAGAGTGCTCTGGGCTGAGCAGGGTGGCGCAGGGGCCCCAAAGCCATCAAGCTGCAGCTGGAGCTCTGGGTTCTCCACGATCTGGAGGAGGCTCTGCTTCCTGCTGGTGCCTCGCTGAGGGGGCGGCGAGGCAGGCTGGGGGCAGGCGGCTGCTTTGGCGTCACCTTCCGTGCCATCAGCAGGGTCTTCCCGGGCTGCCCCTTCTCCCCGGGGGCCTGGCATAGGGGGTGCCGCCTCCCTCAAGGCTGCCGTCCTGGGGGTCAGCCTGTCCCTGGAGGTGGCCTGAGAGGTGGATTCGACATAGTAATCATACACTTTGCCCCTCAGCCTGGGCTTGGTCCCCTCCACCTTCTCCTCTATGAAATTCTCCTCCACTCGAACCCGGGCCGCCGAGGAGAAGGTATAGGAGGCGTTGGCGGCTCCTGCCTGCAGATGCAGGGCCAGGCCTGAGGAGGCCTGGAGGGCCCCATCCTCTTCCCTGCGGACCGCTGTCACTCCCGGGTAGACCCAGCTCTGGTCCATGTCACTCACGCTGTCCGCCTGGGCCAGCCAGCACTGGTGGGGGCAGTCCTGTTCCCCAGCTCCGGGCTGCTCTGGGGCTCCCCTGTCCCGCCATGGCGCCGGCTCGCCACCTGCACCGCTGACATCGGCTGCAGCGAGGCCGACTGGGGACCTTCCGGGTTCACTGCCCAGACGGGGGTGGCGGGGCAGCTCGGGCTTACCGCCAACAGCTGTTCCAGCTTCTTGGCTGCTGCAGGAAGGGGGCACCAGGGCAAAGTCTGGGCACTGCCCGCCTTGCTCCTCACCAGCGTCTTTTCTCTCGGGCTTCCCAGCTCTGGGGGAGGCTCCTGTTGCCAGGACTTGGGGGCCCCCTGGGTTCTCCCAGCTGCAGCCCAGGGGTGCTCCGGTGCCCCTGCTTCCCCTCCGGTGTCTCAGCCCCCAGGGGGGTGCTCCCGGCGGAGTTCTCCGGATGGCAGTCTGTCCCGAGTCCTCTGCCTCCTCTTCCTCCTCCTTGGGCTTGTTGTTCCAGCCCCCAAGAGCGGTCTGGGCAGGCCTCGACTTGTACAGCCTGTAGGCTGCAGTCACTAGGAGCAGAGCGGCCGCGGACAGCACCACCTTGCCCGTCAGTTGCATGTTCAAATGCGGGTCCTGGGCCTCTGCTCCTCCTCCTCCACCAGGGAGCATGCTTCTCAGGCCAACCTGGGCCCAGGAATGTCAAGAATCCAATTAATGATTGCCCAATAGGGGCTGGTTCCGGTTCCTGCTGAGCTGAGTGGGGGCAGGAGTTTGGGGCTGGCTCCGGCGCAGGCTGAGAAGTTGGAGCAAAGGTGACTTTGAGCTGACGGAGGCTGGCCTGGCCCCGCTGGTAGAGCTCACAGTTCGCTTCCTTGGATTCCTGGACGCTTTTCTTGGGGGTGGGGGAGGTGTGCCTGAGACTGAGCTTGCCATCAGCAGCTGGAGGAGGGTAGGAGTGTCCAGCGGTAGGTGAAGAGGGAGGACACTCTTAGCCAGTGGCTGCCGGATGCCAGGACACCACGGGGCTGGTTATTATTTGTATATGCTTTATTTTCTCTTTTACAAATCCACTGAGCTGAGAGGGCTGGGTGTGGTGAGTTGTGGGGCAGGTGGCGCTACGGAGGTGTGGCCTGGGAGCTCCCTGAGTGCGTTTCCTTCCCGGTGGGCTCAGCGGTCAGAAGCTGGGGAGACTGAGCCAGAGGCTGCAGCCAAAGCCACCTGACCGGCCCTTGAGGCTGCTGCCCTCCTGCCCTGCCAGCTGGGTCTCCTAGGAGAGGCTGGTCTTCCTGAGAGGAGCTGGAGCAAACAGGCGGCATTGTCCCCAGATCAGGGGCATCCCCCCATCTCATTGTTGCTGAGGGGTCTGGATCCAGATGACCTGGCTCTGCCATTTCCCAGCTGTGTGTCTTAGGCAAGTGACTTCACCTCTCTGTGCCTCAGTTTCTGCATCTGAAACATAGGGTGACGACATACCCACATCATAAGGTTGTGATGAGAACCGAATGGGTTAGTGTGTATAAGGTGGCTGAGCTCCTCCTTGCAGAAGCTGCGGGAGCATTAGCCATTCTCGCTCACCTCCTCCTCTGTCATCAGCCCTCCTTTTAATCATCACCAGCCAGACTTTCTGAGTGGCGCTATAATGCTGCCCTGCCCTCTGCCCCCCCTTCCTCACCCCCGACCCCGCCTCAGGATTCCCACGGCTAGGGCAGGGTCTTAAACTTTGCTGCCTGCAGGACTGGGCAGATAAAGTCCACCAGCGAGGGCTCTGGGCTGGTGGGCTGCTCAGGCAAGTGGGCACCACCTGATCCCCAGATTCTTAGAATCCAGGTAGGGATGTGGCCACTCTCGATTCCTAAATGTTGGAATCTGATGGAAAAATGAAAATAATGCCACTGTGGGCCAAAGGAATGGCAAGCTGGGGAGGAATTTGGCTCTGACATCTTGAGGGGGGGAGATCCTGGCTTTATGGGCTGGCGATCAAGTCGTTCCCTCCAGCCTCAGTTTCCTCCTCCATGCCGGCCCCTGATCGCAGCTCCCGTGCCAGCTTTGCCATCTCAGCCTGGGGAGACTCGCAGATAAGGCCTTCCTCGTCTTTGTTGGCTTTGTCCAGCCCTTCAGGGTGGAGTCAAGGCTGTTCTCCATTCTGCTAGACTCATCTTTTCCTTCTTTGGATCTCTGTGCTTCTCTGAGTTGCTGGCAGCTGTTCCCTGATGGCCGCAGGTTCAAGTGCAAGTTCTCTGTCTGGATTCTAAGTCAGGACAGACTGCGTGGCTCAGCTTTGGGCCGAGGCCAGTGTGGGGCGAGCGCACGGGGGACCAGCTGACATGGATGGTGCTTCCACGGGAAGGACGGGGAGGGCACTCGGGACAGGTCTCAGGTACTGCCCACTGTCCTGCTGGGCGAGCACAACTGTCACCCCCAGTTTCTGGCAGCGCCAAGGGGTTATGTGGACTTGGGGGGAGGGTGTCTTCCGTTTCTGCTGTGCGATCTGAATTCATCCATGGGTCTGACTTCGGAAGCCAGGTCTCCTCAGCTTGGCCCATGGGTGACTGGCAGTCCGCACCCCTGGGTGCCTGTCCTTTCCCTCACGGTTAAAACAGTGATTCTGAACTTAATGCAGATTTCAGTCTCTAAGCCAGCTTTCTCACGTGTGTGCTGAGGCTTCCTTGTCACCTGTGGGTGGTGGGAGGTGATGAGATGGAGTTTCCTGTATCCAGGTGAGTAACCGAGAATGGAGCCTGGCAGCCTGGGTGCTTTGCATAAGTGAAATCATTTCATCTTCCCTGGAATCTGGAGAGGTGGCAGTTGCCATTGCATTTTATAGGTGAGGAAACTGAGGCTCAGAGGGGTGTGCCAAGGTCATGTAGGTTGTGAGTGGCAGAGTCTTGGGGTGTAAGCAGGTCTTTCCAGCTGCATGGCCCATCGACCTCTGCTGGGAAGAGGGTGAAGCATGTGTGGTTAGTCCTGCGGTGAAACCAGGGCTCTTGGGGCTGATGTGGGGCCTCCCAAGTTACCATTCCAGGGGTAGGGCAAGTGGGGACTCCTGTACCCTCAGAGAGGGGGAGACTTGTGGCATGCCTTTTAGGTGTGCTGTGAGCTGGCACTGCGCCCTCAGGTGCCAAGCAGGTCCCAGGCCCTTTTGTATGCTGCTTCCCAGCTGATAGAGGCCCCACTGCACCCCGGAGCATGTGCTCCCTGCAGTTCTGCTGAAGCCCTTCCAGCCAGCCAACCTTTCCACTGGGACCATGCTCTTGGGTGCCAGATGTGGCCACCTGGGGTCCTAGGGCATGGACTGGAGAGGTGGGCGGGCCACTGGAGACAGAAGACACAGTTTCGGCCTCAGGGGGAGCTTCTGTCCTGACCTGGAAGATGGGGTGTTTGCCTGGGATCTGACCCTGCCACAATGTAGCACAAAGGAAAAGCAAATGAGGTCATTTGCCAGCAGGTGCTCAATGGCGAAAAGGGCGCCATAGGAGAGCCAGGGAGCTGGAGCAAGGGGCATCAGAATAGGGGTTGGGGGGCTCCAGAAAGAGGCATTAAGTACTGAGTATTGTTAAAGGAAGCAGGGGTCAAGCCTGACTTACTGGTTGATTGACTGAACAAATATTTACCAGAGGCTTGCCATGTGCCAAGCCCTGTCCTGGGGTACAGTTCTCAGGCTAAAGGGACACCCCTGATCCCAGCATCTCTGGAGACTGCAGATTCTGGGGGAGGAAGAGGCTGAGCAGGAAGATAGGGGCTGTGCTGTGCCTCTTGTTGGAGGTCTCGAGGGAGAGTGAATCAGGGGTCCCTGCCCCGAGTCAGGACGAGAGACGATAGAGAGGATGCTTAGTGTGGCGGGACAGGAAGGCCTGGAGGGGAAATGACAAGTCTGAGGACACGTGGGGGCCGGAGGAGCCAGGCCCGAGCACGAGGGCCCCCTGGGCTGGCCCGTGAATGCAGGTCACAAAAACGAGGGGTGCCCGGGGGGGCCTGTCCTTTCTGATTTGAATCCGGACTTAGCGGCACTTGCTCTCACGTTGCCATGTCGGAAGGCGAAAGAACACCCGTGAAACCCCGAGCAGAGGGGGACTCCGTCCACCTCTGTGACTTCCCCTCCACCCTCCACCCCATGACCAGCCAGCTCAGCTGCCGAGGGCTGTTTTAAAATGTCACTTTCAGTATCATTCAGGTGTAGTCAACATACCAGAGGATGATGCTGTTGAAAGATAGTTTATTTCCATTTCCAAGAAGGGCCCATGTGCCCCCGAAATGCCCAGAAATGCCAGGCAGGGAACAAGGGGTGAGCAAGAACTTTTACTGTAGTTTGTGTGGGACGGAGTGGCCAAAGGCTTTGGGCTGGCTATTGAATAACGTCAAGGTGCCCTCTGGGGCTGTCTTGGATGGTCCAACACCTGGTGGTGGGGTGATCGGTGCAGGGGGTCATTGCCTTGGTACCCAAGAGCTCTGATGAAGGGCTGTGGGGTGTTGGTTTGTTTGCATGTGAAAGGGACGCTGCCAGGTCCCTTTTCTCTCTCTAGGAACTCGCCAGTCCTGGGAGGGGCAGCCCCTCCTCTGTCAAGGTCAGTGGGCCCCAGACGCCAGGGCATCAAGAACACAGACCATAAGCGGATGTAGTTACTGCAGAGAGTTGTGAGAACAGGAGATGGAGGAACAGGGATTTGGGGCCACTCTGAGGAGCCGTCTCCCCTGAAGGGCTGTTAGAAGTGAGTTTTCGTTTCTACCCCAAGGTCTCATTGCATCCGGCAGGTGAACACGACACCCCTGCGAGCTGGCTTCAAACTCCATAAATTACAGGGTTTTTTTTTCAGTCCGTTTGGAAAAAGTGAAATGAACAAATGAAGACAGGAACGAAATTAAAAGATAATTGGAAGTCTATATTGGGCTTCTGTGAATGTGCGTGCCGCCAATCTGGTCTCTCCGTGCGGGCAGGATAAATTGAGAGCTCTTCGGCTGGCTCAGGGGGTGGATAAAACAGTCAGAGACAAATGCGTGCCATGCAAATAAACAGGCCCATCTTCGAGTGATTGGGTCTGAATTCCATCCCGTGGTGCCTCTCCCTGTCTGCGCAGCCTGAAGGTCTGTGTTTTCCAAGGTGGAGGCCCCGGCCGGGCGTGCAGGGCCTCAGGCTGCAGAGGCAGGGGGGTTATACACGCCTACTGTGCATGCACGCGTATCCCTGCACACATGTCTGCACACATGCATGTGCACTTACGGGCACACGTGGACATGCACGCACACACACTTGAGGGAGAGTGTAAACCTTTGGAGTCCAGGAACCATCTTGGTTTGACCCAGGGGGAGACTGAGGCCTGGAGAGCTGCTGGGGCTACAACAGTGTTTGCTGGGCCTGGGGCGCTAGGAGAGCCCGGATCAGCTCCTGCTCACCGTCTAAAGAGTCTGAGTGTGTGGCAGTGGGCACAGGCTTTTACACCTACCCAGGGAGCTTTCCTGGACAGGCTCTTTTACATTTGAGTTGTTGAGCATCCCCGGGGGTCCCCCAGCTGGCGTGCAATGCCAGGCCACCCTGCCTGGTAAACTGCTGAATATTTCCATTCTGGTTGGTGAGGAATCAGTGCCCCAGCCCGCCCGCCCGCCTGTCGTCTCCCCAGGGCCCCGTGTCCTCCCCACCATTTATGAACTAAAAGTCCGGACCAGGCTTCTCGGAGGCGGTGCCGCCTTAGCCGCCTCTGCCTCCCAGTCTCGTCCTGCTCTGTCTGGGGGCTGCTGCTGCAGGAGCCCCTGAGCTGGGGCGTCTGAGCCTCTCTGGCTCAGAACTGGGGCAAACTGAGGTGCTCTTGGCTGCTGCCGGCTCAGCTCTGGCCCGGGCCCTTTGGATTCTGCCCCCAGGTGTGGCTTGTGTTATCACCCCATTTTCTAGGTGAGGGCACTGGGACGGGCAGGAGGCCAGGTGAGCTTGCCTAAGGTCCCACAGCTTATGAGTAGCATGCAGTGGGGCTCACATCAGTCTCCTCTTGACCTTGGGCCCTGCCCCTGGCCAGACCACCGTGCTGCCAGCCGCCTTCTGTCCATGCCACAGAAACCCCAGGTGAGAGCAACGTTGCTCCCCAAAAAGACAGTCCCTGTTGTTCCTGCAGGTTCCGGGATGAACAGGGGCCAGAGGCAGGTGGTGCCAGGACTTTGGAGAGGGTAAGGCCTGCCACAGATGCCAGAAAGGGGGTCTGGCCTGGAAAGGGGGTTCCAAAGAGTTGGGAATGCCAAGGGCAGGAAGAAATGTCCCACTTACATTTTCCACCACACAGACCATTAGGAAATGGAATAATGGCATGTGGTACGTGCCTGTGAATTTGATGGGGAAATTGAACGTGAAACGATTCTGGGGTGCCGTCTGGGGTGGCAGAGTGCATCCTGATTTCTTCTCCTGAGGTGGGCTGAGTCAAACCAAAGGCAGCCTCCTGATGTTTGAGTATGCAGAGTGGCATCATGCCCGCCTGTGCCAGGGACGCCGCTGGCACTGAGCGCTAAGAGTCAGGCGCCTGCTCTGTGTCAGACCCAGGATCTGCAGGGACAGCAGGCACCAATGTTTTAATCTTCATGCTGGCCCTGCCGGGGCGTGAGCTTTACCCATTCTGCAGATGGGGAGATGGAGGCTCAGGTTCTTGCCCAAGGCCAGGTCTCTTTTCCCCAGAACCATTCTTTAGAGACACTTGGGGCTCAAAGAAGCTTCACCTAGGGGATGGGCAGCACCGAGGACCCTGGGCCCCAGAATCCTCATGGTAGCCAGACCCTGTTATGTACGAAGCACTGTAAACACCTGGAACAGTGCCCCACCTTGCTCAGGGTCCCAAAGAGCAGTCAAGTGTCTGACCTTGAACCTCATCAAAGGCACCTGTTAGCTTCCACCCCGGGCGAGAGAGGGTTCCCCTTGACATCTGAGCAACGGCCTGGTGCCGTCACTGCTGGTTCTGACTGTGGACGCCGCCTCAGTGTCCTCTCTCTCTGGTGGGAGTGAGGCCACCACCCGAGGGGCGAGTGGAAGAAAAGATGTCAGAATGCAGGTGAGGGCGCCTGCTGTAGTCAGGGAGTTGATTGGCATTTACAGCCTGAACCAATGGATTATACCAGAAACATTGCCCAGGGCTGGCCATGTGTTTTGCCCTGGGCTAAGTGCTTCAGAGGAAGTTTCTCATTTAAGTGAATTTTTAGAGCCTTGCCAAGCAGACAGTCACCTGTTTTATGAAGAAGGAACCCAGAAGGGTCAAGTTTCTTGCCCATATCACACAGCTTAGGAATGCCAGATCTGAGCGTCAAAGTAGGCCGCTTGAGCTGCAAGGACTGTGCTCCCAGCCAGGCTGTGTCCCCTCCTGCAGCCCCCCAAACCCCCTGCAGCCCCCC